>JZKD02S0018584.1:85661-103582 GCA_000966675.3 Picea glauca | reverse complement strand
ATGCCCAGATCTTTTTTCCTATGCAAAGTAAGGGTCATTGAAGCTCTATGTTGTAACTGCTTGACCGAGATAATATAAATAAGACTTTGTGGATGTAGCCCCAGGGTGGGGTGAACCATGGTGACTGTGTGTATAGTTCTTTGTGATTCGATCTAACATGCTTATCTCTTTCTTGGCTAAGTGCTTGATGTGATTAAGTAGATCTATTTATGCTCTATGTTGATGATATATGAATGAACGTTAGATCTAATATATAGGATGCTTAGTGTTTGAACTATTGTATCTAGCCTATATTTTTGTGGCTAAGTACTGAATCATCTTTAGTAAAAGTATTCACTGCAATGATCTATGCTATCTAAAAAGTACCAGATGGGTTAAATATTGATGAAGGATCTATGCTAAGTGAACTGTAAAAGATATAATCACAGATCAGTGTTCCAGCTAAGGTTGTAGACATATGAGTCCTACAACCACCCCTGCCTCTACCTTGGGTGAGACTTCATCTATTTCATAGGTGTTTCCAAAAGGGTCGGTAGTTAGGGTTTTGTTGGTGCGCTCTTGAGCGTTGAACACTGGGTTTGCCCCTGTGCCAACAAATGCTTTCGTTGTTGGGACCGGAACTGTGATTGCTAGGAACAAAAGAAGAAAAAGCTTTGTGCAAAATAAGCTCTATGCGTAGATTTGTTGGCCTAGTGCGTAGTATTCTACTTGACCTACAAATCTTTGTGCCAAGAAAAAGAGGTCAGATCTTAAGGGAAAATGTCAGATCTGCAGAAAAGGAGGTCAGATCTGAAGGGAAAAGGTTAGATCTGCAGAAAATAGGTAATATATGTAAGCTCTATGCTCTAATAACAGTAAGAATAGTCAAAATTTCTTAGACTTGGAAGATTTGTGCTCTGTAGAAGTAAGATAAGTAAAAAAAAAAAATTCTAAAGCATAGATCTAGGTATGTTTGATAGATTTTGTCCTAGCTTCAAAACTAGGGCATTAATAAATGAAATAAAGTTTGATATGAGTATATTTGATAAGTATACTAATAGATATGTTATACCTATGAATCGAAGGAATGTTTGGACTAACAAGTGGATGCAGGATCCTAGAAAGATTTTTTTGCAAGCTAGCCACCATGATTTTGGTGTGCAATACAGAAGGAGTTGGGGAACATCTAAATGAAAGAGAGGATTAACCCTCTATTATAGTTGCATAAGACCGGGATGTCTTGCTAATGAATTCCCTAGGAGAAGACCTAGTTGCCTCTGTTGTAAGGCTATGGACCATGAAGTATTGGATTTCCCTAGAATGATTTCTAGGCTTGAGAAGCTAAATATGGAGCAAGAAAACTCTAAAGGAGATCAAGAGACCAAGATTATAGTAGAAACCCCGAAAGAATCAGAAAAGATATTGCTATAGATGAAAGATACCTTGAACGACCATTGACATGTTAGGCTATCAAAGATATACAAAGAAGAGGAGAAAATCGAAGCAAGAATAAGGGACTTTGACATTGACTGTACTCTTGATGAAGAAACACAAGTGAACATTATGCCAGAAAGAACTTGGGAAGCTATAGGAAAGCCTGCCATGATACCTTCCCTAGGAGGAACAAGTTTCTTCAGAGGAAAGCTAGTAAACCTATGTGGAAGGGTCACCCGGATACCTATGATTGTCAATGGAACTTCGAAAGAGGAAGACTTTGAGATCATTAAATTTTTTGAAGAAAGCGCCCCGTTTACCATGCTCATAGGAAAACCTTGGATTGATAGAGAAAAAGCTAGATGAAAAGAGAAAGAAAAAGTTTTGGAACAGAAGAAGCAAGAGTTAAAAGACTTTATGACCAGAAGGATCACACACTTGATTGAAGAACAAAAGAGAAGATTGCAGATATTTAATATTAGCAACCTCGATGTCGAAGCTAAGAAAACATTCGAGGATCCGTAGAAGATCGAGTTACCTATTTTTGATACATAAGAAGTATTATCAAGGAACCTTAGGAAAGACTCTCAACAACGCGAAGTATCTAAGACCACAGAAGATAAACATCAGAATGGTAAAAGCATTACTGAGACGAAGCTCACAGGGAATAAGGCTAGGAAGTTAAGAAAGAAAAGGGCTAATACTGTAAGATTATAAGAGGTTCTAGAGGACACCTCACAGTAAGAAGAATTGCAGAATTGGAGCTTCGCTGAGATATCAGAACAACAACATAGAGAACTTCGCCATGACGAAGCAATATAGCCATTGGAACTGATATACCCTTTCAACCGCTGCTCTGAATGGATCAAAAAATAGTTATGGGTTACCACTAGACCATTGGATAGCACCAGAATAGATAGAATGGAGTTAATGAAGGCACCATGTTCGTTGCAAGCAGTCTGTTGCTGAGATTTCCTACTTAACCCAACACACCATGCACCGAGAATACTTTTTGCTAACTGATAATTTGAGCACGAACTCTGAGATTTACTTATCCTGAGATCATTGCCTTACTATTCACTGTAGTCTCTGAATTCCTTTTGCACCCGAGCCAGCTAGCCCAAGTTTGTATGTCGGACGAGCTCAGCGTTGCTGAGAAAATTGTTGAAGAAGTTCTAATTGATTTAATGATTGAGAGAGTCATGTCAGAATGCAAAATGTCTACAGGTGTACAGGTATCATCCTCGCGCGCACTGCCATCTTCCCCCTCCACTGATCGAGTAGGACCATCCCGATCACCTTTGGAAAGATGATCTAAGCTCGAAAACGACTTCGCCACTATGAAGATGATCCCAAGCATCTTTCCTAAATATATCCTACCACTAAGAGGAATAGTGAATTGAGACAATGTACCCAGAGACTTCGACTATGATGTAGTCACTGTGTACCTCCCAAAAGGAGTGCGTGCAGTTCATGTTGACCAGGAGAAGCTCACCGTGCTGAAATTTAGTGATTTTAACCTTGGAGATCGCAAGGTTTACAATATGATAGCCCCACACAAGTACTTGATTATTACAAAAGGAAAGAACCCCAATATTGTACTGCAACAATGGACCCATAACCTTGCATAGTCAACCCTCCTCAACGTAATGAAGATTCCACATTTCGGGAGGCATCAGGAAGTAAATGCATGCGTTAGACTGTTGTTGTCCTGCTACCACGGAGGATACCTATGGTTGGACCACTGCATCATTGTGGATCCGATTCTGATCAATCAGATCACTGGGCTAAGCATGCAGGGCCCTGACCTATAGGACTTTTACCCTAGAAAGAATGCATATCGCGCTCTTGTTCAACGAATAAAAGACACATATGGTGATCTGGAGAAATGTACACAAGGTTACAAGGTAGCCTCCATTGAGAATGCAGTAGTGCGCTTTGGTTGCCAGCTGATCACAGGAAAGTTAGTCCGAAAAAATAGACCTACACAGGTGACCGGATTTGTAGTTGACCTCGTAGGGAAGTGCGCGGAGGGACTACAAATAAAATGGGAAAAATACCTTATAAATCAGCTAGAGCTTGACTGTAGACAAGCGCATGACCAAGGGTATGAGTTCCACTTTAGCTGGTTTCTCATACTCATTGCTTTCATCGCTTGGGAACTTCCCAAGGGAGCCACTTTTCCAGAGATCGAACCCTTCAAACCATTGGCCGCAAAGTTCTATACATTGTGGTACTCCAACGACATGAAAAAACAGTGGAAGTCCAATGCCTTCTTCCACGTTTACTACATTCAATTGAAGAATTCCATTCAGTCTACACTGCGCATCACACCCAACACGCTTCATAGGTTTAGACCTTTGATGAAATTCAGTGTAGATTGCCACTTCACCTACATCACAGTGCACGCAGATGAGCACAAACAACAACTCCAGTCATATTACAAGCTGACAGAATATGACTTGGAGGAGATTACCAAGGAATGGTCGATAGACCTCCTTGTTGTAGTAGACCCCGCAGAGATGTCTTGCGTAGATATCCCTGAAGCTATGGTGGATACACCAGGACCGCGCAATACTTAGAAAGATGTGGAAGTTCCAGGTATCCACAACACATCCACGAAGACTTATTCTCTCTCACCTACGAAGGGAGGTGACGACGAAGAACTAGGGGGCACAGAAGTTGAGAAAAACAAAGGAGAGGTTACTCCGCCTAGAGACAAGGAAGATCCCTCTAAGAAAAGGAAGACTACCCCACCCAATTCCTCATCCCAAAAGAAAGCTAAGGCCACCCAGACCATGCTTAAAACTACCTTTACGCCAGATAATTTTGACTTCTTGATTTCCGCACTGAATGATGTTTCACTAGAGCTTGCAGAAAATAAAGAAGCAAAGCAGGAGGAGCTATTCCATCGGGTCACGAGCGAACTCAAAGAAGTGCAGCAGGCACTCCGGTTCAGCCAAGCAGTTTCTATGATGCCCTTAACAATGGAAATACCAAGAATAGATGATGAGCCCACTCAATTACGCCAGATAGCTGAAAAAGTCGAAGCTCACCTTCAACGAGATCAAGAAGATATAACGCAAGCCACCCAAGCTTTGGCGCAAGAACAGAGCACACATGGAGAACAATGGAGGAAGGAAGAACAGGAGAAACTTGCCTTACAAGAAAAGTTGGAGGAGAAAAAAGCACAGTTACAGCAGAGCAAAGACCTGTTGCTAGCAGAGCAACTTGAAGTACAGGAAAGAGTTCGCAAAGCACTGCACTTTGTGATGATCATAGAAGTGAAGATGGAAGATCGTCTCCTACAACAGGTGACCCAACTGGAAGAAGTAATCCAACAACTTAAACAGTGCATCACAGACCTAGAGCTCCGCACCATGCCTAAGACACCCAAAGAGATAAGAGATCTAAGAGAGGCCACTGCTCGAAGCACAGTCGACCGATTAAAAACCTTGGCTTTAGAATGTAGGAAACTAAGCACTAGAAGCACGCACACTTATGAAACCCTCGCAGAGAATCCAGAATTGCAGACATTGGAGTCACAACTCCAAGAAGAAAAGTAGCATGCAGATGTGCTACAAGTGCATCTAAAGACCATGACCCCAGTCGAAAGAATGAAGAGGTTCGCAGAACAACGCACAACCCAACAATAAGTACACACGCTTCAAACTAAAGTAATGGATGTCTCTCAATGACTGCAACCACTCCAAGAGAAGGCATGCCAACTGTTTGCCAAAATTGAAAGCCAGGGAGTTGAACTTGAACAAGATTTCATCACTGCAGAACAATGCCTGAAAGGACCACTCAATGACACAATAATCCAGGAATTTACTGAACAAGAAGATGTCACACTGCAATAGGTCAAAGCAGCCTGAGCCAATATCAAGGCATTCGAAGCGGAATTGGGCAAACCTAAGTGACTCGGGATGAGTCATAGGTGAGTGTTGGGGGCATGTTGGCCCTTGACCAAGTTATGAAGAATACTTGGTCATATTTGACCACTTTTGGGACTGTGATAGCTTACCAAGGAAGGAGCGCAACGTGAAGTGGAAATTAACGAAGCAAGACCTATTTTTTTGTCCATTTTAGGGTTTTGGGTTGATGTAACAGGAAAGGGATGTCGGCCCGTGTGTTTACCCATGGTTAGGCCCATTTTGTAATCTATAAATAGGAAATGTAAATAGAGGAGAATCATAGTAATGTAGACATATATGTGATGTATAACTGAAATCTTAGTGCTAGTAACTAGATCTGTGTGATCGGATGTATCTTAGAGTGATTTGTGCATGAGATCGAAAAGCTAAGTGCAAGTTGTTTTAGTCTTGTGCTGAAGAGCAAGGAGGAAGGATCTAGCGAGCTACGTAGATCTTCTGTCGTGTGCGAAGTAAGGGTCATTGAAGCTCTGTGTTGTAACTGCTTGACCTAGATAATATAAAGAAGACTTTGTGGACGTAGCCCAAGGGTGGGGGTGAACCACGGTAACTTTGTGTATAGTGCTTTTTGCTTCAATCTAATGTGTTTATCTCTTTCTTGGCTAAGTGCTTGATGTGATTAGGTAGATCTAGTTATGCTCTATGCTGATGATATATGAATGAATGTTAGATCTAATATATAATATGCTTAGTTCTTGAACTATTGAATCTAACCTATATTTTTGTGCCTAAGTATTGAATCATCTTTAGTATAAGTATTCACTGTGATGCTCTGTGCTATTTGCGAAGTACCATATGGGTTAAATATTGATGAAGGATCTATGTTAAGTGCCCTGTAAAATATATAATCACAAATCAATGCCCCAGCTAAGGTTGCAGACATCTGAGTCCTGCAACCACCCCTGCCTCTACCTCGGGTGAGACTTCATCTGCTTCGAAGGTGTTGCCGAAAGGGTCGGTAGTTAGGGTTTTGTTGGTGCACTCTTGAACGTTGAACCCTGGGTCTTCCCCTGTGCCAACACAACACAAAGAAACTAGTTCTATGTGAGATTGAATAATCACTGTTTACAAAAGTGGTCTCACTGCAACACTCGACGGGATAAATAGCTAACATCATAACATATTCCTACAACGGGTCGGAATGACTCAATCAATGCAATTCCATCTGTTATGGCCCGATCCCAACGGTCTAATGGTGATATTTCTAGCCATAACTGCGGTTCGAGCCATTATGGATCCTCAGTCTAATTGTCAAGATGCCTCCAACGGTCATATTGCTTCATCATGGTGAAGTGCCAATCTATGTTGTTCTGATATCCCGACGAAGTTCAAGTTCTACAAATCTTTCTTCTGCGAAGTTCTCTCTAGAACTTCTTGCAATTTTTCTAACTTTCCTTTCTTCTTACTGAGATTTCTAGCTTTCTTTGTTGTGATTTGAGTCATTGGGTTCCTCTTTCCATTTTTATTCTTATCTCCTCTTGGTATAGTAACTTCGCACTACTGTGGGTCGTTCAAGGATTCTGAGAGTAATACTTCTTCTCTTTCTGGAGTGGGTGCTTTACTCTCTTGTACAGACATGTGTTTCAAATATTCATGTGTTCTTTCAACTTGTAAATATAGATCTCTGGTCCTCAGTATCTTCAACTGGTCCTCTTGTTCTTCCAGTAAGTGTGCTATTATCCTAGCCATGAAATCTCTTAGTTCTTTCTTTTTCTGTTCTAGATCCTCTTCTTCTTTTTTCCTTCGTATCTGATATTTCTCAATCCATGTTTTCCCAAAAAAATAGCAAATGGGGCTATGTTTTCAAAAAATTTAACGACCTCAAATTCTTCCTCTGTCGAAGTTCCATGAGCACTCATAGACGTCTGGGTAAGTCTTCCACGTTGGGTTATCAACTTTCCTCTAAATATTCCTATTCCTCCCAATGAAGGCAACATAGCAGGCTTTCCCAAAATTTCCCAAGTTCTTTTTTTCATGATATTCACCTTGTTTCTTCATCCAGAACACAGTCTATGTCGAAGTATCCTATTCTTGTTTCTATGCACTCCTTTTATTTTAAGATCTTTGATAAGTTGATGTCTCTGTGATCATTCAGGGTTTCTTTCATCTGTAATAATACAATCTCTGATTCTTTCTAGGGTTCCATCATATCCTTAGTTTCTTGGTCTGTCTCATGGTTTTCTTGTCTCATGTTCATCTTTTCAACTTTTGAAATCATTCTAGGGAAATCCAAAACTTCATGCTCCATTGATTTACAACAAATACAACTAGGACCTCTACCAGGGCATTCCTTAGCAAGATGTCTCGGTCTTCTACAACTATAACAAAGAGTTGATCCTCTCTTTCTTTTGAATGATCCACACCCTTTCTTGTAATACGCACTAGGATTAGAGTAACTTACCTGCAAAAAATTCTTTCTAGGGTCTTGCATCCATTTGTTAGTTCAAACATTCTTTCTATGCATAGGAATACCATATCTTTCACTATTTCTATCAGATATACTCATGTCCAATATTATTTCTTCTAGTTGTTCCCTAGTTCTCAGACTAGGAAAAAATCTATTAAGCATTCCTATATCCATTCTTTTGAAACAAAAATTTCCACTTATCTTACCTTTCTCAGAGAACAGAGCTTTAAGATCTTACCTCTTTTCTTCAGATTTGATTCCTTTCTTAGCACAGGGCTTCGCAAGTCAAGTAGAATACTGCACACTAAAGAAACAGATCTACGTACAGATCTTTCTCTTTTCTTCAGTTCCCAACAATCATAGTTTCAAGTCCCAACAATGGAACCATTTGTTGTCATAGGGGCAGCCCCAAGGTTCAATGCTTCAAGAATGCACCAAAAAAACCCTAACTATTGGCCCTTTCAACAACACCTGTGAAGCAGATGAAGTCTCACCCAAGGTAGAGGCAGGGGTGGTTGTAGGACTCAAGTGTCTACAACCTAGCTAGGACACAGATA
The DNA here is from genome assembly GCA_000966675.3 of Picea glauca. Taxonomy (NCBI): domain Eukaryota; kingdom Viridiplantae; phylum Streptophyta; class Pinopsida; order Pinales; family Pinaceae; genus Picea; species Picea glauca. The sequence goes on along the minus strand of JZKD02S0018584.1, from coordinate 95,270 downwards.
TGTGATCACGACACTTAACAGAGCACTTAGCAGTTAAAATTCATCGATATTTAACCCTTATTCACATCGCAAGTCGAAACCCTAATTACATAACAATGCAATATTCACAACATCTAACACATCCAAGCACTTAGCATATAGAAATAGACCAGATCTAGCATTCTTTCACATTACTAAGCACTAATCTACTCTTATATCATATGCATATAACATATATCACTGTACTAAGCATAAACCCTATCAATAACATAGAAATCATAATGCACAAAGCAACCATAACACAATGTGTATGTGGTTAACCCCAATGTGGGGCTACGTAAACCAACTCTTCTTCTTCTTTATTGTCTTCTATCAATCTCTTTACATGCACAGAGCCACCATCTAACTCCGCATAGGACAGGAGATCTATACGCACCTCGCCAGGTCCTCCTTCCCGGAGCTAGGTTACAACACAACTCCTTCCTACAGTCTACACACAGGATTCTTACAATCACTGGCACTTAGCTCTACAAGGTCTCAACATACACAATATGCAGAAAGCATTCACTAGTGTTCTCACTTAGCACTCTAGCTTACAACTTCTCCTTTTCTTACATCGCCTAGATTTCTATTCATACATTTACAAAAGGCCTAAACAAGGGTAAAACCCATGGGCCGACATCCCCATACCCGTTACATGAACCCTAACCCAAAAAGGCCTTGAAAAAGGGGGTGAGATCCCGCGATCTCTGCTTCGCCTTGTGCTCTGTCTTCGACCAGCTTGTCGAAGTCCCAAAAATTGGTCAAACATGACCAAGGTTCTCCAAAAATTGGTCAAGGGCCAATAGGCCCCCAAAACTCACCTGTGACTTGTCCCGAGTCACTCTGATTTGGGTAACTCTTCCTCAAAAGCCTCGATTAAATCTGACTGGCATCTTATTCTTTACCCTATACTTTGGGCATACCTAACCTTGATAAAGACTTCCATCGATTTCCCTCTTTTTCATTCAGTACATAGCATGGAGTCAATTCTTCCAATTGAATGAAAAATCCCTTCCCTCAAGTTGGTAATTGAGCTCCTACCTGACACATCCAATCTTGAAGAATGCCTCATACACTTGGAGAATCTCGATGAGAAGCGTCAAGATGAATCTACAACTATCAAAGAGAATAAACGACGTGTCAAGGTTCATTATGATAAGTCATTCGGTTCCCGACAGTACGTTGAGGGTGACTTGGTTCTCCTTTATGACCAAGCCAAAGAATCATTGGGGGCAGGCAAGTTCAACCCCATGTGGCATGGTACTTATATCGTGTTACTTGTATTAGAGAAAGGAGCCTATGAATTGGAATATTATGAAGGGAATATTCTGGATGAGCCCAGAAATGGGATCTACCTTAAAAGGTATTACACTTGAACCCTCAAGCTTGGGTGTGACCTTTTGTATACTAGTGTATCTTAGTGTATATACATCTTTTCATTTGTGTCAACGACTTGCTTATCAAGTTTTCCCTTGGTTGGAATATGTCAATGGAGTCTTCAATTTACTTAGGATTTGTGAACTGTGTTAGTCATCATACGTATAACATGGCTTCCACTATTTGGGTCATTTACTCACCCAAGGACCAACTGGTGTCTTCATGTGGCGTTCATCTAGAGTCATCAACGAATAATGTGGTTGAGTATAGCATTGTTATAGAGCTATTACATGATGACATTTCACATGGTGTTCAGTCTTTAGAGGTTCACCTAGACTCCCATTTAGTCATATGTCAATTGAACATCAGTTATCGTGTGCGAGATCCTACTCTACTTCGACAATTCCTACAGGTACGAATTTTGGAACGATACTTTCATTTTCTTACTTATAATCACATACCTAGAAGTTCTAATCATTTATATGATGCGTATGTTAATTATATTTTAGATTGGAATTTGTCACATAACTAAGTAAAGAAAACACTTTCCTGCATGTACACATTGTAACATATATAAGTAAAGTCGAAGACCAAAATTTATATATTTCATCCTTTCGAGTTAAAAAATTATGGTGTCATAGTACAAAATGGGGCTTACGCCCTCAAAATACATGTATGGTAGGTATATAATATGACCATGGAATCTACACCTATGGAACCGTATGTGTATCATGATAGAAAACTATAACGTTTGTGAGACGCTGGAAGAGTCACAACCATGCATGAGGTACACCCACTACTTGTTGGGTATGTGTTATATTCTTTGCATGTGTGTGTGTGTGGGCGCGTCAGATATGACAACTGCGTCTGAAGAACCCTCTAGCAGTGGTCTTTGTGTCATGTGCACTGAGAGCTTTCCTAGGGGGGTCGTAGGGGGGGGGCAGGTATGCCCCCCCTGGTTACGCGTAGCGTTTGGGGCAGTGCCCCAAAAATTTTTCATGGGTGGTTTTTGCTATTTTTAGCGGTTTTGTAAATTAATCTCGGATTAAGGGATTAGGGTTTTGGTATCTATGGAATACCTAAAAATATTGTATATATTGTATGGTGAATGGTGAAATTCGACATAATGAATTTAAGAAAGGTTTTCCCAATTGAGGGTTTCTAGTATAAAATCTCTGTGTACTCTGTGTATGAGCCATTGATTGAATTCTTCTTTTCTTAAGAATATATATGCATTTCTTTACTTCACAGGTTTAAAACTTACACTACTTGTCATTCCATCACCTATGGAAGATCCTCCACTTGAACCATAGGAATCTCGTGCATCAATTGAGATAGGTTCCCCTGCACATTTTGCAACACTCTCTACACATCTCTGACCACTTTTTCACATCCTCAGTCCCTCTGCTGATGTCATGGGAATCCATTTGGCCATTGTGGACCTACATCTATGTAAAAAAGAAATTTTTAATACTTGATACCACATAAAAATATTTGTGTTTTTTATTTTTATTGAAAAACACAAAAAAATGAAATATATAAAAACATGTCTTACCAATATCACTGTAGGTGGAACCTAGTGGAAAAGGCATGTCCAGATCCCCTCTATATTCGATCCCACAGTAAGGGTAGTCGTCAATGGCTATGACCTGTCAGTGCCACCAGGAAAATAACTCATCATTATAGGGGGTTGGAATCTTACCACCTCCTAGCCACCTCATCACGTTGGTCCACCGTGACATGGTTGGATCACAATGTCCATGTGGGGTAATATATACTCTAGGGATCAATCCTGGAACCCTCTCAAAGAAAAAAATACAAAGAATGGATGGAAATATGAGACTTCTCATTTTCCCTTATTTGCAATCTTTCAACTGGCTCTTCATGTTATCCAACAATGAGGTACACTAGTCATAAACAGTGGGTCTTAAACACTCCATCACATAGAAAATGAGTTTTCTTGATGCATGGTGCAATGAGGCCAACCCTGAAATCTATGTGAGTATAATAACGACGAGATTTAATCTTAGGTACTCGATCTCCATGATTGGGATTTGGCTCCCTAGTTTATTTGTGTCTGCAACACAGTGGGTGGAAATGTACTCCTTCATATTCATACCACCCTCATCCCCTCGAGTCTTGATATTCACTACCTATCCTCGACAAGACAATCGCTTGATGAAGTATATATTGTCCACTTTAATCCTCAATGATTTCCCATCGAGGTTGAAGGACTCTGACTCCAGATCCCAATAGTTTACTAGAAACTAGAGTAACCTCACTTGAGCCCCCATTCCCTTGAGAGTCAAAAATTTATAAAGGCCACATCTCTTTAAATATTGTTGGGCCCTTACATCCCTTCCCACTATTGCATCTATCTTTTCATGCTCCCTCTCCCTCCATTCAATCACCATCCTGCAAAGGAGAAACCATTTTTTGAGTTAAAACCTTTCAAAAATGTTGTTCACACACTTATACACGGGATAACTTGGTAAAAATTGCATATAGGGCTACATATACATGTGCAGACTTCAGGTTTCCCGCGTATATGGGATCGTATACATGACCTGATGAACTGTCACCCGCATACGCCCTAGTTTCCATGTTACTCCCTCTAATACTAAAACATTGGGGCCTAAATTGAAATTTAAACCATTGAAATTGAAGTAGAGGGGATGGGAACTTACTTGGTCCAAATGGTTGTTGATTTCATTGATCATAGCTCCCACAATTGAAACTTGAAGATCGCGCTAAAAATGGCCTAAATGCCCTATGTGGGTGAAAGAACTCAAATGGTATGGTAAAATGGTTTATTTTTACTATTAGTAGAATTTGTTTACCCACTTCCTATAGTTTGTGCTAATTTTTTACCTTATGGACTAATAGTGCAGTGGAAAGACTTGGTTTTTGGTGGTTTTCTCTAGGACTTTTTGTGGTTTCCAACAACATATCACCCGTTCATGCCTTCAACATGTATAGTCATTCACCGACATATAGGATAGGTTCTCACTCCATTTTGCACTCTTTCATCATCTTGTGAATTCTATCCATACAACCTACATACGAACCCATTTATTAATGACACAAAACTTTCTTACTACTACTATAAGTGTCATTGTTAAGTGGTAGAGGCTTACCAAAAATGGGTTCCCTAGTTAGAATATTTGTGCCATTTGGTGCCCATGCAAAAGTTATTCCATAGGACCAGGAGTTCCTTATAGTCCTAATATGACTTTGCATTCAAATCCCATATTCTTACTCACAAGCATTCTGACCTTTACCTATGGAATCCCCCCAAGTCTTGGTTAAGCTCTTTTCCGACTCTCGAAAAAATGAAAAGATTTCCAAGTGAACTTGTCTCTTTCACACTCGTTAAATGGATTTGAAAGGACGTCTATTTGGTATAAGTTTAACCCTTTTCTGGACCAAGTAGAATACTTAGGAAAAATGAATAATCTAGTCACCATTGGCTAGAAGAGTTCTCCTAGGTATTATTTTGTACTTTTTTAGGCCTAGGGGACTAGATCTACGAAAAAGGACATTCTTTGGAGTTACGTTTTAATCACATTCCATCATCCTGCTTGCAGTATTGAGATTATTGTTGGTTTCCTCTCTCTCGTTATAATTCTCTTACCTCGGAAATTTGCATCACTAGATAGGTAGAGACTTCTATATATCCTTTGTAGCTTGACACCCTATACCCTAAGAGGAAACACCCCCCCGAGTGTCCATGACCTGCATGCACTTCCTTGCAATGAGCATAGGTATGTTCCACTGTTTGGAGATAGTTGCTTACTTGCAACACTCATTTCCTCTCATGTATCATAACAATTCTTTTCCTATGAAAAAACAAAAACAGGTAGGTAGGAAAAGAATAGTATCCCATATCGATAGAAGTCGTGTCTCCTTTGAACAAATCACAAAATATTGAGTCCACTTTCATCCAAAGTTTGGTTTTAGCTTGAACTTAGGAAGTTGAGCTCATTACTTATACTTTACTCCTCTAAATGGTTATTTGTCTAGTCCCTATAGAGAGTTTGTTGATGCCTCCTGCATCATGAATTTTTATCATCAATTCTATGTTTCCCGAGTTATCCATATGTATCATCCTTTTGTTCAAAGGAAGTCTATAAGCCTATGTTGGCCATTTATCACAACTCTTGAATTTGCATGTCGGTTGATCTAGATTTTATGAGCAGAACAAAATGAATAAAGATTATTAAAAGATGCTTAACACAAAATAACAAACATACAGTAAAACCGGTTTTCTATAAGCTGAAACTATAAAATGCAATGGAAAACAAGCTTGCTAGAATGGTGGTGTCTTATCTCTGAGAAGAGATGTGACGGCTGTGCTCATTCGCAAGAAGATGGTTACAATGAGGCTCTCAAGGACTTTTACAATAAATAGGAATTTCAAAAACCATAGACTTCCAAAAACCTGACCTTAGGAGATGAAGCGCCAAAAGTCATGTGGGCCCCATTTGGGTAAGTTAGTACATCAACTTCCTGGGGTCGTAACTTTTGCATACGATATTTTTTTTAGGCACATGATAGCCCATTGAAAAGGTCTAACTGAGAGGAAAAATTTTCTACTGGCCCGAGTCAGTGCCTTTGGCAGTCACCTAGGCCCCAAATCCCCAAAAAAACATCGTTTAGGGCCTCAAAATGGCCCCGGAAGTTTGGAACCCGAAAAATTTCCAAGGTGGAAAACTGTTTTTCGAGCCAAAAGAATAGGTGGGTGGCCATCGATATCCACCTAGATCATCATCCATACCCTCAGTTAATCTTAGATTCACATTAATTTGTATTCCTACCATGCACCCTGGTCCTAGTTTCATTATGGGTAGGTAACCTTGAACCCAACAGTTGACATCTCATCATTGGTCGCTGACTAGGGGATTTCCCTTGTGTTCAAAGACAGGAAATATATTCACACATTGGGAATTTTGAAGTGTCTTGGATTCCATTATCCTTATTGGTGGTTTCCTTGTCTTTTTCGACAATTTTCCTTATTGGATGTTATTCAGAGGGTCTCTTTCATGCACTACATACATTTGGAACATGTGAGGGATGCACAAGGTCATTGGTTCATGAGCATCCTATTCATCCAATATCCTCCTAATAATCAATATATTTCTTTGTACCTCGTGCTAAACAATGATATATTCCCTAATGCTCTCCTTTCAACGGGTCTCCTTCCATCAAATTCATCTCATCTATTCTAGAAATGAGACCTAGAGTCCTATGAGTACCTAGAGGCTTGAATTCATCAATGGTAGGTTCACCCACCATCGACAGTTGGGAATACATCAATGTCTATTGATCGATGGATTATTTAAGTGTTCGACCTCAACACATTTATTCACACTTGTAGAATGTACTCGGTGCCTTGATGCCTACTTTCATTATCGGTAGGTTGTATCGTGTTTGTTAACGATATACCTTAATGATCAGTAATCAAATGAACTATCATTTTGTTTTACCTCAACTCCTCTATTCACATGATGTTGACTTGCACCTTTGGTGGATAGTGTAGAATAACTCCAACTTACAGTAGCAACATTCCTAATTCGTTGTTGTCTTTCATTGGACTAATACCTATATGACTTCAGTGATCATGGGAGATCAAATTATAATCCATTGTACACAGATATCTTCATATTGATTTTGAGACTGGATTCCACTGTTCCTTGCTCGTGAGTATGAAAGAATATGGCATATGTTTACTTTGTATTATCTATTCATGGCCATGAAAACTATTTGATATATTTCCACATGGATTTGCAGTGTAATTCAGATTGGCAGCCATGTGTACAAAGTCATTATGGATTGTAATAATCTCATGAGTAACTAGTACTTCCAAATGAGTCTCCATTACTGCACTTCTGGGAATTATAATGTATTTCAGTCATAGAAGATACTCCTCTAACCTCACACATTAGGGGACATATGTTACAACAAACTTTACCTCACCCCATGCAACTTGCTTGGATGTCCTTTCCATTTCCCTATGCAAACTTGAAGTCCCCTTTTTCACCTTCCAAAGCTAGAAAAACATATTTTTCCACATATATGTTCCCTATCAGTTATACAACAAGTGTGTACACAGGTTTCTCCACTACATCCCGTGTACATCGGGTTTGGTGCTCAAAATTAAAAATAATTCAGGTTTTCATGCCATGTCATGAGATCCATGATCCTTGACCTTCCATATACAGGAAATGCTCTGACTCGGCCCTTCAGTTCAATGTGAAGGCTATAAATTGATCCATATCCAAGCCTTGAGGGATTAAATAATTCAACTTTGAGAGAAAAGACACTCAAGAGAAATTTCACTTCATATTGAGTCTGCATCCCTTTGTCCTTGAAAGTATGAACTCCTTGTTCATCCCCCAAGCTCTTCCTTATTTGTGATGGAGAACCTCATCAACTCCTTTATATGATCTTGTCTTTGGTGGAGGATTGAAGTGGTGGAGGCCCAACTAGAGGGACTTAGTTTCTTAATTCTGATATGTGTCATTACTGAAGTTTGTCACTTGTGTACTTATGCTTATTATTTTGAATAGAAATACTCTTTTCTCATCTAATTGATATCTTGCAAATATTTGAATTATTATTCCATGGGTTTATTTGTCATGTATGTTAATGGATTATGCTAAAATTATATATTATCACCATATGCTTGTGTATCTGGGTTTTTTAGGACAAGTTGCAGGTATAAAGATTTGGGTTGCATGATCAATGGTGGTCTTCATCAAACTTCTGGACGAGGTAATCTCTTGGCCTTGTCTTGTTAGAATTTCATTTATATAGAAAACTTGGGATTAGAGTTGATTTTTGCTTGTCTTTCCGTCTGTTGTGGTTTACTCATTTACATAGAGATATTTTCCTCATAACAATGGAGATTCAAACTATGAAATTTTCAGTAGTTTAAGAAGTCATTGATCAGAATCTGGACCAGGGGTCAAAAATTTGCTCAAATTTCAAAGTTCTCATAATGCAACGAAAACGGTGCCATTGCGTCCATCTCATTCTCCTGATTCTGGCGGTATATTTACTTTCGCAAACGGAGTTCGTATGGAGAAGATATCGCGATCTGTTCACCGAGCCAAACAGGTAAAAAAAATGGATGCTTACTGGGTAGGCCGTACAGCTGACGTGGCAGAGGCCATACATCTGATGTAGGCGACCGTATGGTGATGTGGCACCTGCTGACGTGGCAGGTTCTGATTGGCTGATGTTGGTCGAATCATTTAGTGACACGTGGCACATTTTTTACGAATGGAAAGGTGCCACGTGGCCCAATGAAGGGCTGCCAAGTGGCACCCGTTTATTGGTGGTTGGTGTATAGTTTGTTTACTAAAATTTTATGGAGGCCACGGGGTTTGACCCCCGGACCTCCCCACCATCGAACATTTTAACAAACCCCACTTTGCCAACACGTCGCGCCATAGTTCTTAATATTTATATGTTCAAACATTTATTTAAGTTGAGTTATATTTTAAATGGTGGGGGGTCGGGTCGGGGCTAGCCCCGACCCCCGGTTCTATGCATTGACATGTGCCCACTATACAAATATTTTTGCGTGCGGGGGAAATGTATTGTGGATTACACACACGGTTCCATTCATTGCAATATGACCGAAAATTTTATGTGGAATACGCGCGGGAATGTGTTTTGAAATGGCACATATTGAACAGTCAGACCCCGGTTCTATGCCACGGATATGACCTTACCCTCTGCTTAAACTGTGCACGGGGTTTTAACATTCTATGACACAGTTATAATTACAATTTCACATGTGACCATTCGTGTAAATGGAGGGCGCACGCGGGAATTTACAATTTTTAAAACCCGATTCTATTAACCTTTGTCAAATGACCAATTTGTGTATTGAATAGTGCGCGGGGTTTCAATTTGGTTCAAACAGTGAACTCATACACCCGCCACGTGTCAAGTCTAGATTGAACCTAGCAACCGTTAGCCCTTTATGCGCGGGGAACGTGGCCATATGGTCCCCCCATGCGCCCAACACCTCCATTTCGGGGGGCTTTATTCTCGTTAACTGTTCGACATATTGGCACCATTTTCGGAAGGCGTGCGTGTGCTGAGTTTAGGCACGGGAAAACGCAGAAGCCAGGTTCACTTTCACACAGGTGCAAAATGGCGAACCTGTAACAGAGCTTGAAGGGGAAAAATGGCAGCAAG
>JZKD02S0018584.1:43487-58123 GCA_000966675.3 Picea glauca | reverse complement strand
ATATATATATAATGTGTGTGCATGCATTGGATAAATATGTAATATCAGAAAAAATAGGTGTAGTTTGTCATATATGTGACATATGAGCATTGATATGCGAAATTATAGAGATGAGAATAATATGTGTTATGCTGATTATATAGAATTCATATTGGTATTACTACATTATTTCTTTTGTGTGAAAAAATGGTGTGAAAGCGATAGTTGAAACTTGTCATCATTGTTACGATGCATTCTTCTTTTAAATTCCTACTATTTGGTGTCTATGAAGTGTCAATAAGCAAGCATAATCAATTAGAGATTGGAAAATTCTATTTTTTTTATTTGACTTCAATGCCCCATGGAAGCATTAGACAATGACATGGCCTAGTATTCGATAATAAAAATTATTAATTTTTTTTTAGTATTTCTAATATTTCATTTCCATTTCCAAGTGATGCAATAACCCGACATTAGATAGGTAATTTATTTATATTTCCATGTCACAAAATAGTTTAATGATTACATGAGAAAATTCATTTGCAATATAGGTGTCATCGTTGGGAATTTTAATGAGTAATCACGATAGATGATTAAGGTTGATGCATGGCAATGGAAGGCAATCACGCTCCTAGACATTGGAGTGCTTTCTTAAAATCCATAGATATTAGTATTTCTATTAGTATTTCATTTAGATGAGTCATATATTTTCTTAATCCTATTACAATTATTATAAAATATTTGTATAGTCTCTATTGTTGGAACTAACAAACTAAAAACATTGATTTGTATATAGTAAAAAATACCATATATGTCATGATCTGATTGGATAACAGATTGGAGGTCTTATTGTCAGTTTCGTTATTCCCAATGTTTAATATGTTAGCATATCCAATTTTTTTGATCATCTATGGTCTTTCTGAATTTTTACTATTTTTTTGAAATGTTTAGATATCCAAAGTTTTGAGCATAAAGAGTAAATTTTTTATTAGTTGACTTCATATTAGTTTGTCCTTTGACTAATTTGTTTTTTGCATAACCTCTATTGTTCGAACTATTATTATTATTATTTTATATTATTATAAAATAATATAATAATTTTTTTTGCGTACGTAATAAACATGCCACACTGTGTTTTTTCTTAAATGTCTACACAATGGTCCCGACAGACTTAAATGTTTACCTAATAGGCCTCACAGCCTTAAATGTTTACTTAACAGGCCTGTTACAATACATTTTCCTTCGATTTATTTTATGCAATGTTCTTTGCAGTGTATATGGAAAATATTGTTCTTTAGTGGCATTATTGGTTCACTGGTTGATGCTTGCTCCTTGCTTGTTCACTAGTTTATAGTTTGCATGTTGTTGTTGTTCTTATTTGCCTATTGGTCTTGTTGCAGTTTGCATGCTTGGGATTCTGCAACCGTGATTGGAACCGGCCTTCTGTCGTTCCCCATTGACGGGTGGGTTTTGGTGCCATGTTTAGATTCTTATTCGTTGTTTGTTGTTTTCTATTTGCAGTTTGTAGGTGAGAAATTTCAATACTAGAGATGCCTGAGTCAAAATCCTCTTGTAGAACATCTTTGTATGTGAGGAGAAAATATGATTTACTTTTCTTATATGTCACTGTGGCTACGATGGAGGTGGGTTCTTTGTTGAACATTGGCGATCAGGAACGAGACGAAGACAACATTGCAGTCCTACTTCTTTGGTAGTAGTAGTCACATACAAAGATGGGTTGCAAGAGGATTTTGATCACTCCCAGTATTGAAAAATACCAACCGTGGAAACTACAACTTTCTTTATTGTTTACACAATGGGAGGCCTTTGGACAATCCTCACTTCTTTAAATTTTTACCTGACATGCCTCACAATCTGAGATGTTTGCTTAACAATTGTGTTACAATACATTTTCCTTCAATTTTTTGATACAATCTTGTGTGCAGTGAATTTGGCCAATATTGTTCTTCACCGACATTCTTGGTTGGCTGGTTGATGCTTTCTCCTTGGTTCGTTGGATGTTGCTTATTGTTGTTTGATTCAACTTTGCAGAGTTGAGGTCCTATAGTTGCAGTTGGACCTTTTGGTGCTTGTTCACTGGTTTGTTTTTTGTTGCTTGCTCTTGTTTGCTTCTTTCAATACTAGAGATGTCTGAGTCAAAATCCTCTTGCATAACATCTTTGTATGTGAGGAGAAAATACAATTTCCTTTTCTTATATGTCATTGTGGTTGTGATGGAGGTGGGTTCTGTGTCAAACATTGGCGATCAGGAACGAGACAAAGACAACATTACAATCCTGCTTCTATGGTCATAGTAGTCACATACAAAGATGGGTTGCTAAAGGATTTTGATCACTCCCAGTATTGAAAAATACCAACCATGGAAACTACAACTTTCTTAATTGTTTACACAGTGGGAGGCCTTTGGATGGTCCTCACATCCTTAAATTTTTACCTGACATGCCTCACAACTTGAAATGTTTGCTTAACAATTGTGTTACAATACATTTTCCTCCGATTTTTTGATACAATCTTGTGTGCAGTGAATTTGGCCAATATTGTTCTTCCCTAGCATTCCTGGTTGGCTATTTGATGCTTTCTCCTTGGTTTGCTAGATGTTGCTTATTGTTGTTTGATTCAACTTTGCAGATTTGATGTCCTGCAACTGCAGTTGGGCCTTTTGGTGCATGTTCATTGGTTTGTTGTTTGTTGGTTGCTCTTGTTTGCTTCAACTTTGCAAGGTTGGGGTCTTGCATTTGCAGTTGGACCTTTTGTTGCAATTTTCAGTCTAGGGGATGTACTTCTGTCCTTATCCATTCACGGGTGGGTCTCGGTGCTATGGTTGCATTCCTGGATTTATTAGCAGGCCCGTTACAATACATTTTCGTCCAATATTTTTTTTTCTTTTTTTTTTCTTCTGCAAAGTTGTTTGTAGTGAATATGGGAAATATTGTTCTTTAGTGGCGTTACTAGTTCACTGGTTGATGCTTGCTCGTTCCTTGTTGACTTGTTTCTTGTTTTCCTGTTGTTGTTTCTCTTGTTTGTGATCTGGATTATTTTCGGCAGGAAATGAGAGCAGAGATATAATAAAGAAATGCACAAAGATATCGCATATATCCAATAATATAACATAAATGTATCAGATATGCAACCATAAACATGGAGACACAGTAATACATGATTTCTATTAATGAAATATATGCATAGAGACTGTAAAAATATAGAGTAAAAGACTCGCTAGAATGGTGGCGGCTTATCTCTGAGAAGAGATGTGACGCTATGCTCATTCACAAGAAGATGATTACAATGAGGCTCTGAAGGCCTTTTTACCATAAACAGAAATGTCAAAAACCATAGACATCCAAAAACCTAACCCTAGGAGATGAAGCACCAAAAGTCATGTGGGTCCTATTTGGGTAAATTAGTACATCAACTTCTCGGGGTCGTAACTTTTGCATACGATCTCCGTTTTAGGCGTATGATAGCCCATTGGAAAGGTATAATCGAGGAGATTAATTTTGGGGGAACAATAATGCCTTTGGATATAATTGAGAAGCTCTATCCAACAAACAAACAAAAAAAAAAAACTTCATTTAGGCCCTCAAAATGGCCCCGAAAGTTAAAACTGCTAAAAATATTAAATTGCCAAAATTGTCAGAAAACTGTTTTGAGCTAGTTGGAAAAGGTGGGTGGCCACCAATATCCACCCGGATCAATCCTCCCTCCTTAGGAAACAATATTATCCATTGCGTTGAGTTCTCGAGGGAGAGCGAAAAGCGTTTGCTGAATCTGCATCTTGGTGAGCTGCTTGCCTTGTTGGAGACGTCGCGTTTCTTAGTTTGTGGAAGTCTGTCATGAACATGTTGAGGCTGAGGCTGTTAAACAAGTCAAGCTACATGAGAGGATGGTGTGCAGAAGGAATCTTTGTGCTTTGTTGCAACCTTGTCAACCTACTTCTATTGGATAGAAGGTGCTTGGGGCGAGGGTGTAGCGGTTGCAGTGTCCTTATGTTCCCCTTTTGAATAGATTATGAAGAAGATGAATTTTATAGTATGAGATACTACCTTGCAACACTGTTTAGGTGGAACAATAGTCGGAACTACCTCTGGTATTTTGTAGAGATGACCCCCCAAAGTGACAATGACACTACAGGGTCGAGACTCATAAATAGCATGGTGCTTCCACATATATGGTTGGCCCAAGAGAACATCATAGACATCCAGTGGGGAAACATCACATAATACCTCATACTTGAAGGGTTGGATGCCATATGACAATCGACATTGTTGGTTGACACAAAGATCTTGTCCCTGGCGAAGCCACCCAATGTTGTATTGTTGTGGTTGTGGTGTTGTCGACAATCCCAACTGTTTGACGACCTCTGCTAATATGAGGTTCTTTTGGATTCCGTTATCAACAATAAAATGTAGCGGGGTACCCTTCACCCCATATGTGAATGAAAAAGGTGCTCCCCCTCTTCAGGATCTGTTGGTTCTTTTGGTTGAATTGTTCTGGTCGTGACAATAGTAGTGGGGTCTGCGTCGATGATCTATCTTTTACCAATATTTTCAGAATCAGATTCAGAATCAGGGTTTGGCTCCTTGTCTTTGATCTCGACCACCAAGGACTATTTTGATTGACATTCATCGATGTTGTTCCAGGGGATTTTGTGGAAATCACACCATTTTTTGGTGTCCTTCTTTGTCTTCCCGTGACCCTTCTTTTCATGTGGTTTAGGATGGTTTTAAGGAAGCTGTTTGCTAGGACCATCTTTATCATACTTTGGTTCTTGCGGATTTTGCATACCCAAACTCTCGTTTGTTTTGGTGCTTAAATTTCTTCTCAATTTTAACAGCATATCGATAAGCAACACCGAGTGATGAGATGTCCAAAAAATCCATTTTCGTTTGGATGTATCTGTGTAGATCCCCATGGTATTTCAGAACCAAATTTTGTTCAGAGTCTTTGATACCCAAATTGGTGCACAAGGTATGGAAGGTATTGGTGAACTCCAGAAATTATTGGCCCATCTCTTGTTGTAGTGTGGTCCATCTCATGTACTGGTCCTCATAGTTTCCAATAGGATAATATTGTTCCTTTACCGCATCCACAAAAAAATCCCAAGTGGGCTTGGCCCATATATTCTAGACTCCTCTATGGAACTCTGATCCCAGTAAGTTTCCCACCAATGTTTGACATGGGGGAGAGCCTTAAGGAGCACGAAGATTATCTTTTCTCTGTCGAAAAAATTGTGAACAGAGAAATAACCTTCTTACAGATTTAACCATTTATCTAGGGCATCTGCATCTATCTGAACTTCAAATATAAGAATATCAAAATTGACCTGTACCTTAAAAGGCGAGGTGCCTGGAAATTTTTTGCTTGATGAAGATGCACCTGGTTCTATCGGGAGGCGTTGAAGGATGTGGGAAAAATTCTCCATCATTTTGTCCCTCTGTCGTATGAGAGCTTGCTCAAGCAACAAATTGATAGGATCGTTTGCTCTGTTGTTTTTCTTTTCTTCTACCATGGAGGGTTTCTTGGGCGTGCGAGAGAGATTGTATTCAAGAGAGACAAGATCGATACCCAACTTGCTATACCTGGACCTCATTGGGGAAATGCACTGAAAAATGATCAAGAACAACTTGCTCGGATACCACTGATCCATATTATTTTCAGCACGAAATGAGAGCGGAGATATAATAAATAAATGCACAGAGATATCGTGGATATCCAATAATATAACAGAAATGTATCAGAGATGCAACCATAAACACAGAGATACAGTAATACACAATTTCTATTAATGAAATAAATGTATAGAGCCTATAAAAATATAGAGTGAAAGACTCGCTAGAATGGTGGCAGCTTATCTCTAAGAAGAGATGTGATGCTATGCTCATTCAAAAGAAGATGATTACAATGAGGCTTTGAAGGATTTTTTACAATAAACAGGAATGCAAAAAACCCTAGACATCCAAAAACCTAACCCTAGGAGATGAAGCGCCAAAAGTCATGTGGGCCCCGTTTGGGTAAGTTAGTACATCAACTTCCTGGGGTCGTAACTTTTGCATACGATCTTCGTTTTAGGTGTATGATAGCCCATTAGAAAGGTATCATCGAGGAGATTCATTTTGGGGGATCAATCATTCCATTAGCTATAATTGAAAAGCTCAATCCTGAAAAACCTTCATTTAGGCCCTCAAAATGGCCGCGAAAGTTAAAATTGCTAAAAATAGTAAATTGCCAAAATTGCCAGAAAATTGTTTTGAGCCAGTTGGAAAAGGTGGGTGGCCACCAATATCCACCTGGATTAGTTTTACTATTGTTGTTGTTGTTGCAGTTTTCACGCTTTGGATTATGCAACCATGATTGGAACTATGCATTTGTCGTTCCCCATTGATGGGTGGGTTTTGTTGCTATGTTTACATTTGTATTCGTTCTTTTTTGTTTGCTATTTCCAGTTTGCAAGTGAAAAATTTAGATGTTGGAGATGCCTAAGTCAAAATACTCTTCCAGAACATGTTCGTATGTGAAGATAAAATTCGATTTCCTTTTTTATATGTCAGTGGGTGTTATGGAGGTGTTAATTGCGGATGCAGAATGCCAACTGTGCAAACTACATCTTCCTTAAATGTTTACATAGTGGAAGGCCTTTGCATGGTCCTCACAGTCTTACATGTTTACCTGCCAGGCCTCATAGCCTGAAATGTTTGCTTAACAGGCGTGTTACAATATATTCCTCTGATTGTTTTATACAATTTTGTCTGCAGTAAATTTGGAAAATATTGTTCTTAACCGATATTCCTGGTTGACTAGTTGATGCTTGCTCGTTGGTTTGTTGGATGTTGCTTATTATTGTTTGATTCAACTTTGTAGAGTTGAGGTCCTGCACCTGCAGTTGAGCCTCTTCGTACTTGTTCATTGGTTTCTTCACAAACACATCTTCACTTGAGAAACACAAATTGGAACATGGTTTTACAGTTGGGCCACCAAAAAATACTATTAAGATAAAATAATATGACAAATTTTGTAGTAGATATAAACAACATCTATTTTGACTTGAACTAGAGTTTTTCAAGCTCCAACTATATTTCATAGCTGAGAATTTTTTTCCCATAGCTAATGTGTCTCTATGGATTCATAATTATGAGACTAAGTGTTTTTGTGTGAGGGATAAAGTTCTTGTCTCCCTTTCTTTTTCCTCTTCTAAACTTACCCATTTTCCCCTTTTCTTCTTCCCCTCTATTATGCGTTTTTGGTTCTATACTTAGTCTTGTTTCTGTGCTCGTGGGTTCCCGGGGTGGTGAATTGACATATCCTCATCTCCATCTATATCTTCACATCACGAGTATGACCGACCGTCGTTCGTTTGCATACTTAGCCAATTTTATGAATGTGGGTTCGCTGATAGGCGCTATCGAACTCTGGTGCCCCATGTTCGGGGTATACATCTTGCACCCAAAAATTCATTGATCTACAATTCAACCCTAGACTCCTCAAAATCGCAAGCTTGGATCTACCTATGATGACTCCGTCTGACCGACCCGCCTTTCCATACTTAGTCGAGTCTTCAAAGTTTCGTGGGTTCACAGACTCCCAGGTTCACAAACGTTTAAAAGAATTTTTCGCTCCCCTCCATCCCCATCACCTTCCGCCCTTCCCAATGCACATTAATTATGATTTTACTAGTGACAACTCACCAGACAGGTTCAAAAATATTGGCATTGATATGCTGAAATTTTGAGGACATCTCCCATTAAAACACATTAATAGGCGAATATTATGGGATCTGATGATTTTTTTGCATCCAAATTGAATTGGCAAAAATTGTTGGTTATTTTAGTTTTTTTAAGGCATCATCATAGTAACAGTGCAATATTGTACTACCCCACTATCATCCACAAACGTTCCATCCACAAAGGTATTGACGTCATGTCCCTCTTTAATACTATGCATATATTACAGGTTGTCATATTTGAGAATATGCTTGCATATGGAAATGGTAACTCATGTTATTAGTGATTATTCAACACACATATTCAAACAGATTGGTTCTATACTTAGTTGTGTTTCTGTGATCGAGGTTTCCTGAGTGGAGAATTGACAAATCCTTATCTCCATCTATATCTTCACATCACAAGTCTGACTGACCGTCATTCATTTACATACTTAGCCAATTTTATGAACGCGAGTCCGCAGATAGGCGTTAACAAACTCTGGTGCCCCGTGTTCAGAGTATACATCTTGCACCCAAAACTTTGGTGATCTACAAATTGACCCCGGGCTCCTCTAACTCGCAAGCCTAAATGTACCTACGATGACTCCATCTGTCTGACCCACCTTTCCATACTTAGTCAAGTCATCAAAGTTTCGCTGGTTCACAGACTCCCGGGTTCAGAAAATTTTAAAATCATTTTTCTCTCCCCTCCACCCCCGCCACCTTCCATCCTTCCCATTTCACATTAATTATTCTTTTACTAGTGACAAATCACTAGACAAGTTCAAAAATATTGGCTTTAATAAGGGAAAATCTCAAGGACATCTCCCATTAAAACGCATTAATGGGAGAATATTATGGGATCTGATGATTTTTTTTGCATCCATATTGAATTGGAAAAAATCGTTGGTTATTTTAGTTATTTTAAGAAATCATCATAGTAGCAATGCAATATTTTACTTCCCCACTGTCATCCAAAAAGGTGTCATCCACAAAGGTCTTAATGTCATGTCCCTCTTTAATATTGTGTATATATTACAGGTTGTCATATTTGAGAATATGCTTTCATATGGAAATGTTAACTCATGTTATTAGTGACTATTCAACACACATATTTGAAAACATTGGAATTAATAAGAGAAAAGATCGAGGACATGTGCCATTAAAATGAATTAAACCAAGAATTACGGAAGATTATACTATCATCCTCCAACGCTCATTTTAAATACTTATTCCCATTTCTCTCTATCATCGAAAACTTGGGCTTTAAGGTGCCTTCATTGTAATGTTCCTCGTCATCCACATGTGAGAAAACATAGATTTTCCATTCATGCCAAATTTAAAGATGAGGGAATGGTTTTATGTGACATCATCTTTGAGCGAAAAAAAATATGTTAGCCAACAGAAACTCAGACACAAAAAAAATTCAAGTATCTTATGATTGGTATTCTCCCTGTATTCGATGCTTTGGTTGGTTGAAAGGCATGCCTGGAGATTTGTATGTTGAACTTCTTTGTTTTGTTACTGGAAATTGGAAGGGACTTTCAATTCACTTGCAAAATTCTCCTTTGTTGAAGTATATAACTTCTTCCAACAATACAGATTTGGAAAATGTATCAAATTCTGTAGACCACACAAGAATTTATCTTTCGTCAGAGGAGTCGCACATATCATGGCTTGAAAAATGGTTTGTAATATTCAGAAATGACGCCAAATATTACTCCATGTGCAAATATACTCAGAAGGAAATTATAAATTTGGATCATCATGAATGTGAGAAACTGTATGGGTGGTTGAATCAACATCCTAAAATTACAGAAGTTTCTATTTCAAAGTTTGTTGAGCAACTTCTGGGTGTGGTAACAGACTTGAAAGAAAGTCATATTATTTGTCAAAGTTTGTTCATCGACCTCTGGATGCAGTAACAGACTCCACATACAATCAACTTTCTATTGGTACTGCACATTTATTTCACTATTCTTATGCATATGATTGCATCTGGGTTGAAGAGCTTGCCACTCTTTGCAAGAATATTCTCCTCGTAGTTGAAGGTGGGTATATAACCAGGGAAGGAATCTCTCAAAAGTTTTTGATTCCTGCATCGACATGTAACAAGGAAAATTTAATGGGAAGGAATTATGGATTATGGAATTTGCAACACTTTCTGAAGATTACTTTATACTACCACCTTCTGCAAGAATTTTGATGTGTTCAGGTAATGATTTGGTTTCTAAAAATCACCTTTTACTAACAACTTCATGTAATCATTTTGTTTCATTCTTTATAAGATACCTTGATGTAGTAGGATATTCCAAAGTTGTTTCCATCGAATATCAATCTTTCTGATGTTTCCCTTTCTTTGAATAAGAAGAATTCATTTCTTCTGTTGCAGTAGATACAATATTTGAAAAAAATGAAAATTGCTCGATGCTTGAATTATTTCCTTGTCTGGATCAAATAAATCGCCATTGCCTCGCCACAAGTGCCTCTCAAGCTATTCATCAGGATCACAGATCGATAAGGACAAAGTTCCTTCCTAGTCATAGAGTGCTTCCATCACTATCTTGCGATTGCACATGTGCTTTTATCGCTACCTTCTTTCTTTGTCCTGGTGGTGGATCCTTCTATCCCAACCAACATGATGGAAATAAAATAGCTCTAGGGAATTTGATCACTTCCAGAAATCTGAGTTGACTATATATTAATTCGTTTAACTTAAAAAGGTTTATGTGTGCAACCTAATGTTAGACATAGAAAATACAATTTCTTATTTCTTAAAATATAAAACAATGTATTTTTTTAACACACGGTTGTTCGAAAAGTTTCAGGCGTTGTTTGGGATTCACGTCCTTCAAGGATGTTAATTAATCACACAATTAATATTGCTTGTGCCAATGCAATCTATTCGTCATCCACTATGGCAGTCACATTAACAATGCAATGTCAGATAATAGATGTTTGTCATGTACCTAATGTGTTTTCCCTTGACCAAGTTTTGAGGGATCTGGTCAAGTTTGACCTATTTTGGGACTTCGATAGCCTGCCGAAGGAGTAGTGCAAGATGAAGTGGATATCATGGATGTCGGCCCATTTTTGGGTCCTTTTTGGGTTTTTGGGATTATTTAACGGGCATGGGATGTCATCCCATGGGTTTACCCATGTTTAGGCCCATTTTGTAATGTATAAATAGAAGGCTAGGCCATGTAAGAAAGTAGAAGTGCATCTAGGTGATGTTGTGCTAAGTGCAAGTAAGGCTTGTAGATGATTTGTGCATGCTGTGAGAGACTTGCAGAGCTAAGTGCAAGTGGTTGTGACAGGCTGTGAAGTGATTTTTGTTGTAATGCAAGGAAGGAGGATCTAGCAAGCTGCGCAGATCTCATGTCCTTGGCGATGTAGGGTTTTGAGGCTTTGTGCTTATAACCGATTGACTGAAGACAATAAAGAAGAAGAGTTGGTGGATGTAGCCCCAGGGTGGGGGTGAACCACATAAACACTATGTTGTTTCTCTTTGTACTTGTCTTGATGTGTTTATCACTTCTCTTGCTAAGTGCTTTGATAGAGATAGATAAATCTGTTGATGCTTTGTGCTAATAATGTGTAAGAATGTTAGATATGAACTATATGAAGGTTCTTAGTGCTTGATCTACTAGATATAACGCACCTGTTTATGATAAAGTGCTTACATACATCTGATCTAAGTGAATGATGTGATGCTCTGTTCTATCTGCATAGTAGTTATTGGTTGAATATTGACGAATTGTTGATACTAAGTGATCTGTTAAGTATTATAATCATAGATATGTGTCCCAGCTAAGGTTGCAGACACTTGAGTCCTGCAACCACCCCTGCCTCTACCTCTGGTGAGACTTCATCTTCTTTGCAGGTGTTTCCAAAAGGGCTTAGGGTTTTTTTGGTACGTTGTTGTAGCATTGAACCCTGGGTCTGCCCTTGTGCCAACAAATGGTTTCTTTGTAGGGACCTAAAACTGTGATTTTTTGGAACTGAAGAGAATTTATGTGCGTAGATATACTGTTGAAGTGTGCAGTATCGGACCTGAAACTATGATTGTTGGGAACTAAGAAAGAAGAAGATTTGTGCAAAGATTCGACCTGATATTGTGAAATCATTGTGCATAGATCTGTTGCTCTAGTGCGCAACATTCTACTTGACTTGAGGAGCTCTGTGCCAAGAAAAGAGGTAAGATCTAAAGAAAGAGGTAAGATCTGTAAGCTCTGTACTCTGATAAAGGTAAGAATAGTGACAAGTTATAGATCTGAAGGCTTTGTGCTTTGAAAAAGTAAGATTAGTGGAAATTTTTGTTTCAAGAGTATGAATCTAGGTATGTTTGATAGATGTTGTCCTAGATTGAAAACTAGGGTATTAATAGATGAAAGAATATTCGATATGAATAGATCTGATAAGAATAGTGAAAGATATGTTATACCTATGCATAGAAAGAATGTTTGGACTAACAAATGGATGCAGGATCCTAGAATTTTTTTTTTGTAGGTTAGCTCATATGAGCCTAGCGCATAGTACAGAAAAGGCTGGGGATCACTTAAATGAAAGAGAGTATTAACCCTCTGTTATAGTTACAGAAGACTGGGACATATTTCTAAGGAATGCCCTAGGAAAAGACCTAGTTGTCTTTGTTGCAAATCTATGAACCATGAAGTGTTGGATTGCCCTAGAATGATTGCTAAGCTGGAAGGAATGAATCCGAATCAAGAAAACCCTAAGGCAGATCCAAAAATAGAAAAACCCCAAAAAGAATCAAAGAAAGTATTGTTACAAATGAAAGAAACCCTGAATAACCACCGACATGCCAGATTATCAGAGATTTTCAAGGAAAAAGAATGCATTGAAGAAAGAATAGGAGACTTTGACATTAACTATGTTCTAGATAAGGAAACATAGGTGAATATCATGACAAAGAGAACTTGGGAAGCTATAGGGAAGCCTGCTACGATCCCTTCATTAGGAGGAATAGGGTTATTTAGAGGAAAGATGATAAACCTATGTGGGAAGCTCGCTCTCATACCTATGAATGCTAATGGAACTTCGATAGAAGAATATTTTGAGATTATTAAAGTTATCGAGGATAGCACCCCATTTACCATGTTATTAGGAAAATTTTGGATTGACAGAGATCAAGCTAGAAGAAAGGAAGAAGAAGAAGTTTTGGAGCAGAAGAAGCAAGAATTAAAATATTTCATAACTAGAAGGATCACACACTTGATTGAAGAACATGAGAACAAATCGAATCCATTTAACACTAGATACATGGATGTTGAAGTTGCAAGAACACTAGAGGATCCACAGATGATTGAAGTACCTATCCCAGACAAGGAAGAAGTATTATCCAGGAGTCCTAGGGAAGAATATCAACAACGTGAAGTGACTAGGTCAAAAGAATACAAAAATCAGAATGGAAAAAGGAATACCGAGACTAAGCTCACTGGAAATAAGGTTAGAAAGTTATGTAAGAAGAGAGCCAAGATCGATAAGTTGTAGAAGGATCTAGAGGGAACCTCACAGAAGGAAAAACGCCATAATGGACAGAACTGAGTTAATGAAGGCCTCATACCCATTGCAAGTGACCCATTGTCAAGTTACCTATTTATCCCATCGCGCCACGCACCGAGAACACTTTTGCTAATTGAGAATTTGAGCCCACAAACTAAGTTGAGTTTATATAGTGATCTTCATGCTTCTACTCTCTATCTCAGTACTGTGTCTAAGCTACGCCCTGAACCTGAGATTATTAACCCCGAGCGTGTATGTCAGACGAGTTGAGCGCTACTGAAAAAGTTTTTGAGGAAGTTTTGATCGACCTCATGACTGAAAGATTCATGTCGATGTCTACAAGTATACAAGCATCATCCACTAGAGGACTACTAGCCTCTCCATCCACTACTCACGGAGCAGGACCATCCCGGTCGTCTGATGAGAAGTGAACTAAGAACAAATATGAATCAGTGAATGCTAAACTAATCCCGACTATATTACCCACCTATATACCACCTTTGAGAGGTGTTGTAAACCGCAACAACGTACCTAGAGATTTCGAGTACACTTTGGTCACTATGTACCTCCCGAAGGGGATATGCGCAGTGCAAGCAGACCAAGATAAGATCGTCGTGTTGAAGTTTAGCAACTTCAACCTTGGAGATATCAAATTCTACAACATGTTAGCCCCACATAAATATCTGACTAGAAAAAAAGGGAAAAACTCAAAGGTAATTCCCCAAGCATGGACCCATAACCTCGCGCAGTCCACCCTACTCAAGTCCATGAAAATTCCCCACTTCGGAAGACACCAAGAGGTGAATGCATGCGTCAAGATACTACTGTGTTGTTACCATGGCATATAATTGTGGCTAAACCACCATTTCACAACTGATCCTACCTTGATCAATCGGATCACAGGTTTGAGTATGCAAGGACCCGACCCACAGGATTTATATCCTGGAAAAGCCATGGACCACGCTCTCGCACAAAGGATCAAGGACACTTATGGAGATGTTGAGAAGGGCATGAGAGGCTACAAGGTAACCTCTATTCATAATGGCGCAGTGCGCCTTGCCTGTCAATTGATTGCAAGGAAGTTAGTACGCAAGATCCGACCCACCCAAGTGACTGGTTTTGTAGTCAACCTCGTAGGGAAGTGCACAGAGGGCCTACAAATGAATTGGCTGAAGTACTTGGTGAACTAGTTGGAACTTGAATGCATAGAAGCAAATGATAAAGGATATGAATTCCATTTCAGTTGGCTCTTGATCCTAATCACTTTCATCGCTTGGGGGATGCCGGAAGGTGTGACCTTTTGTTAAGGTCCTAACCCGCACATAGGTAGATCAATGTATTCGGATGTAATAAAGGTCAATATTAATAAGACCTTTCAATAAAATAGAATAAGGTGGATGTAAGAAGACCT
>JZKD02S0018573.1:0-26839 GCA_000966675.3 Picea glauca | reverse complement strand
GCCTCTACCCAGAAAATAAGAGGTGACTTTGTTCTTGATCAGCGGATTCCAATTCTTAACGACCCAGTTTTCTGTCGATTTTGGCGAGGGCCAAAGGCCCGTGAATTGACCCACCGGGGCCTGATCTGCCAAGGACAAGGCAACCTGGATCGGACCCTCAGGATGGATGTTTACCTCAAGAACATCGTCGAGCTTTTTGACGAACTTAGTGGCTTCAAACTTCTTCTTTTTGGGCAGTGAGGCTAGCAGAGAGGAGAAGGCAGCTTCAACATCTGGGGGTGTAGCATGCGAGGGCCCGAGGGGCGAGTCTTGGGCCTCCATGGCAACGTCAACCTTACAATATTATCCCTTCACTCTCCCATGGTTCGTCTTCTTGTTGAAGAATGGTGCCCACAGGGCCTGTCACGACTTCCCCTATAAAAACTCGCCCTTCAAAAGAAAGCTCGGCCTCTCCCAGCAAACCCTCACCAGCTCTCCCTCACAGAATCGCCTACGCGCTCGAAAAAATCTTGTTCTTCTTTAGAAATCAACTCATAACAATCTTATGGTTTTACTTGGTTGTTATATTCCTTTTAATTTTCATATTTTACGAGTCATGTAAACCCTAGATCTATCCATTGTTTTAGCCCTAATTTCTAATAATTTGTTTATAACATTTTCAAAGTTGTAACTTGTTGTAACTTGTTTATTTCTATATTTTTTTATCTTTATTGCAAGTTTTACAATAGCCATTAACTTGTTATGATAATTTCTATTGTTGTAATTTGTTTATTTCTATATTTTTTTTTATCTTTATTGCAAGTTTTACAATAGCCATTAGTAATTTTCAAATTTGCATTGTTTGGGGATAATTTTGCTTTAGATAGTAACTTGATAAACCCTCTAAATATCCCTAAACATAAATTAAATTCAAATCTGGAATTTGTGTTGAGTAACCACCTAATCCATACTTCTTTATTATATTTTATTGATGGTAAATTGGGTAGCTATATAGGTGACATTAGGCTTGATCCTGTCTTGTCTTAGGAACCCTAGAGACTACCAAGGAATCTTCCCTTGTGTTGGATCTATCTGTTATAGGATAAATCGGTATATGCGGACACTAACAGATATCCCTATATCCACCTGGATCTAGAACAAAACAGGACAGGACATGACTCTTTCTCTAAGTTGCAGTCATTGAATCTACCATACCATTTAAACGGGCGCG
Organism: Picea glauca; assembly: GCA_000966675.3. NCBI lineage: Eukaryota > Viridiplantae > Streptophyta > Pinopsida > Pinales > Pinaceae > Picea > Picea glauca. The sequence continues at coordinate 25,629 of JZKD02S0018573.1, read as the reverse complement.
AATGTAAACCTTTGGCGCGGATGTAAAACCCACGGTTTTTGTATGTTAGCCCTTTGCAATGTTATATGTGACCGCGGGGGTTAGCAATACGACCGTTACCACATGGAGTGGCGGTTACCACAGCGGTTAACGGTTGGCGCATTTAATCATTAGCCCGTGGCCCTATGGGTAGTCACCATATGACCAGTGCTGGAGCGGATGGGGTGTCCCGCGCTAGTGCGTGGCCACATGCAAGCCATGTGACCGTTCCAGAAGGGCGCGCGCCATGGTTGGGGGCTTAAACCGTTTATTAAACTATAATATAGTTGAAAGTGGGTTTTTATAACCACTTTTTATTAATTAAATGTAATTTAACCCTTTGTTAATGGTTTTTATCCATTTTTGGGGGTTATTGGGCTTTTTTAGAGCCTAATTTTTGGGAGGAAGTTGGAGATGGATAACCAATTTCCCCACTATTTAACCAAGGCCATTTTGAGGCCATGAGACATCTTTTGGACAGCTTTTGGTGAGAAATTCAGAGCAGAGATGCTGAGGCAAGCCAAGTCAAAGCCAGTTTGAGGCAGGGAAGCTGTTGAGGAGGAGATGCTGTCGGATGATTTCTGAGAGCTTGGGACATCCGTTTCAGGTGTCGCTTTTTGTGCAAGATTCTAGAGATCTGGGCGAACATGACCAGATCAGTCTAGAATCCATTAGGCATTGTAAAGATGTACTATTAAGATTTCGAACAGAAATAAAGAAGCCTCCCTCACAGAGAAAAGGCCCGGAGACGTAGGCAAAGTTGTGCCGAACTCCGTTATCAACCTGTGCATTATGGTTTGTTGTTTTTCATTGCATTTCAGATTTGCAAATATGTTAATGGCTGTATAATTCCTTTTCTTTTCTCGTTCTTTCGTTAATTTTCCCAATGGTCAATTAATGCATGCAATTAAAAAAAACTCAACCATAAGTCATTCGAAAAATCTCGACGGATCACTTCGCTCTGGTGCTCTTGTGAGATTAGGTCCAAGACAACACAAACCAACCAAAGTGAAGATAGAAAAGTATATTCAATGTCAACCTATGCATATGATCAAGGACTTATGCAATAAAATAAGAGTGATTTTATGGGAAAGGGACATGTCGTTGTATTATATTAAATGAAAGTAGAAGATACAACCAAATCGCCTTGATGTCGCAAGATTCCTTTCAGTGGTCATTTGTTCCAACACACACACTTGCTCTACACTTGCATGAAGAAGATCCAATACAACTTGATAGACAAATAGAGTCTTCAAGCTTCAATCCAAACAGGGTTCTTCACACAATTCTTTTATCAATTCTCCATTCAATCTTGCTTAACCTCTTACTTGAGAAACCCTTTATTATATAGGAGAAGTAGAGATGGTTAAAGGGATGAGGATGATCCCACTAAATCTGAGAAGTCATTAGGATGCCAACCATGCGAATGCCAACTCATTTTCTAGAATATACTCTTCTAGAACATTCGTAACTTCCTCTTCCTTTTAAGCTTCAAAATAGGTTTGCACCCTACCTATAGAGCAGACTGCGAACACCTCACAGGCTAGGTATAGGGTTGCTTGCGAGAATCAAGATTCTTGCACCCTACAACATAGTCAGCCTGCGAACTCATCTTAAAAATATATTTTGTGGAAGAAGACAATAGTCACTTTTCTCAAGCAAAAAGTCCTTATGAGAGCCTGAACACATAATTGTAGAGACATCACCAGAGTGACCAAAATAATGTGTAACAGAATTCCCCCCAAAGTATGAGGCTGGAACTCGTGACAGCCGAAATACTTTGTAAAATGTGTGTGTGTGTGTCAGAAACAAGGATCGCACCTAATCAGAAACCTGCAAACAATCAAGCATCTTCAAAATATAATACCAGTTCTGAGATAGGCATTCCCATGCTCAGACCACAAATGAATGAAATCATAAATGTAGGCCATGGCCACCAATCATACACTGTGGATCCATGTCGCCAAAATACCACATAGCCACCAGGAATACACTGTGGATCTATGTGTTTAGAAGACATATATTATGACCTAGCCATGTGACATGGACCCATGTGTCAATACAAATCATAAATACTCTAGCGCAACCTGGGCCAAAAGATAAGACCCGGGGTCTTCAATTCCATTGTCTGAAAAGTATGAATCTAACCATGTGATTACATGTGTCAAAGTCAAACATGGTAGAAACCACTCGATTACTGATCATTGATGAAAACCGTTAACAAATGCGAGGGAAATCACCATTGATGTCAATGACTCCCAAGGTACCTAGGTACAATATGAACAAATGTGAATAAATGAGCTGAAGTCGAACATTCGACGAAATCTCTCGATCAGGGACCAATGATGTGAATCCACGTCGAAAGCGAAGAGACCTGCCATTAAGGCATCTAGGTTCAAAGGTACTAAATGAATTCTAAGTCATATTCCTGGATAATGAGTTGGAGTCAACGGAAAAAGACTCGTCACATGAGGGCCTTGATGTATCCCCCATCAATGACACGAAATAAGTAATAGATTTTTAGGGCAAGTCAAAGTACGAATATGATTTGAAACGGACACAGGGAAGGCCGACATGGTAAGAATGGAAAACTGTAGATGGCCGGCTCAAGGGAGGGATTGTTTGGACTGCTCTTGAACATATGAACGACACGACAATGGTCTTGGCAGTATTGACTCAAAGACAACCCAAGATATGACCTTGTAGTAAGTCAGACGAGAGACAAATAGTTTTCCCAACCCGTATTCAAATGACGAAGATGGAGTGTCATGTTCAAGAGCAACACTTACTGCCACTAATACAAATACCGAAACATATCCCTTTCCCAAAATTTCCCCCACCAGTTCTGGCGAGTACCTCTTTATTTTTACACAAGCTTGAGGAGGATAACATATGCTTGTTGATATAAGCTCATCCTTCGGACGAGTCCCTCAGAGTATGTTTAACGAACCCTAAGAAGGAGTGGTTCGGTTATGTAAGGGCCTTTCAATGTTTTTTTAGCGAGTCCAAAGATAGAAAACTCAGGCGTTTTTCATGTTTTGAGAGTCTGAAAAACACTTAAAGAGAAACTCTCCCAGTTCCTTTTTCGTAAATTAGTTCGATGAGACCGAAAAAGTGATAAACTATCACCCATCGAACGTTTTTTTCAAATACTTTTACGAGCATGAAAAGAACAAGATCGCTCGACAATATTTTCGTTTTATGGAGCGTGAAAAGAGCTTAAAGGATACTCCCTTGTTTCGTCGTTTTCATGTTACCATAATGAGTACGAAAAGACGAAAAAAGTATACTCGGTTGCGTTCTCATGTATTTTCGAGCGCGAGAACGAATGAAGACTAAGCTCGAGGTTTTCCTTACAAAACCCTAAATAGGTACTCATTCATGTGACGAATATTAAAAAGAGAAAAAATGTTTGTATACCGTCGTTTGGACTTCTAGGTCAGCTATCTGCAAAAAACCATACTCACAAAACCATTAGGGTATTAGGTTTTTAGACAAAAGTAATAAAAATAATATAAAAATCAACGAAAAATAGTAAAAAGGTGAATAAATATGGGTAAAAAGGGTTTTTTACCATTTCATTGTTACTTTGCCAAAAGCTTGTCCAACACACCTCCTTTTTTTTCTCAAATTTCATCGGTCGATCGCAGGAGCTACAAGTGATCACTTAGCAAACGGTTTCGGCCAATGAGGTAATCTCTTGATTTTTCAACTTTTCCATGGTTTATTTTCGATTTTTATTTGCAATTTTAGAGTTTTGAGTCCATTTTAGGGTCGGTAGGTGCGCTCAAGCATTCTCGCAGGTGGGTCTTTCGGGACCTGCGAGAATCTAAGATTTTCGTAGGTGGGCTTCAGTGCACCTGCAAGAATCTCGCATTGTGAAAAAACTTCACCTATGAGGGCCGAAAAATAGATTTTTGTGTGTGGTTTTGCTCAATAAAAAATTGTTCAAGAGGTTAAAATGAGTTGTTGACTTCCTTCTCATAACTCCATTGTAGGTATTGATCATCACGATGTTGGAATGGAGGGAAAGGGAACATGAGGAGGAGGATTCCATTGCCAAAAATGATCCGCATACAGTTGTTTCTCTTCGGGAATGTGGGGTCTTAAAAAATTTTAGGATCCCGGGCATGAGAGCCCAACTCAGGTTGTTAGAGTACCTGGTCCACGTGTGGGATGTGAACCAACAGGTATTTCATGTAGGGGTCCACACGCTTTCGCTAGATATCGAGGATATTTGTTTTCTGACAGGGTTGTCACGACGTGGATCCCATGCGACTTTGACCGGAGGTAGGGGTGGTGGACTTCCTATGATCAAGTATGTTCGCCGACATTGTGTTCCTGATGCAGAGAGAAGCAAGGGTAAGGTTTCCATTTGGGGGGTCCAATATTTGACCCTACGAACTATCTTGTTTACCATTGCACGCATGGTTGGGAGCACAGCTCCGCACATGGCTCTCCAGAGCTATTTCCAATACTCAATAGAGTGCACAGAGCCTCGGGTTTTTAACTGGTCGGATGCGGTTCTCCGCAGCATGAAAAGGCAAATGACCAAGTGTAGAAGGGGCGACCTAAAGCAATTTGGGTACGGGTCGATTTTGGTGTCTTTCTTCCTTGAGAGGGTCTCATTGCTGCATGTACAGGTAGATTGGGGTTTACCGGCTCCACAGGATCCAAGGATGTTGAGGTGGTGTAACCTCATGGATCGGCACGTAGCAAGGCCTATAATCAAATATAATGATTCGTTTTTTGACTGGTTGAGGCCCTAGATGCTGAAGATCGATGACTACGCATATGTCGGTTTGGATTTTCGAGGAGATTCGGATTTGGTCATGCTTAAGGATGCTCAGTGGGGTGACTTAGGTGAGAAGTACACATTTTATTCTTTTTAAATGTTTTTGCAAATTTTATTATATAAAATGTTTTTTATATTTTCGATCCAATGACTAATCAAAAATTTATTTTGACAACACAGATGTGGGGCCATATCGACCACCAGGGACATCTCCCATTCAGAGGCGAGGAGAAGTGGCTCTGGTGGCAAGACTCCCCAGTGGAGTCGCCAATTTTGTTATAGGATAAATAGATATATGCGGACAATAACAGATCTCCCTAGATCCACCTGGATCTAGAACAAAACAGGACAGGACATGACTCTTTCTCTAAGTTGCAATCATTGAATCTACTACCAAGAAGGAATGAGTGACATACCTTTATATCACTTCCTTAGGTCTCTGTTGTTCCTACTTCGCTCCGGTGCTCTTGTGAGATCAAGTCCAAGACAACAAAAACCAACCAAAGTAAAGATAACAAAGTATATTCAATGTCAACCTATGTATATGATCAAGGAGTTATGAAATAAAATAAAAGTGATTTTATGGGAAAGGGACATGTTGCTATATTATATTAAATGAAAGTAGAAGATACAACTAGATCGCCTTGATGTCGAAAGCTTCCTTTCAGTGGTCCTTGGTTCCAACACACACACTTTCTCTACACTTGCATGAAGAAGATCCAGTACAACTTGATAGACAAATAGAGTCTTCAAGACTCAATCCAAATAGGGTTCTTCACACAATTATTTCATCAATTCTCCATTCAATCTTGCTTAACCTCTTCCATGAGAAACCCTTCATTATATAGGAGAAGGAGAGATGGTTAAAGGGATGAGGATGATCCCACTAAATCTGAGAAGTCAGTAGGATGCCAACCATGCGAATGCCAACTCATTTTCTAGAAGATACTCTTCTAGAACCTTTGTAACTTCCTCTTCCTTTTAAGCTTCAAAACAGGTTTGCACCCTACCTATAGAGCAGACTGCGAACACATCTTAGGCTAGGTATAGGGTTGCCTCGAGAATCAATATTCTCGCACTCTACAACATAGTCAGCCTGCGAACTCATCTTAAAAATATGTTTTGTGAAAGAAGACACCAGTCACTTTTCTCAGGCAAAAAGTCCTTATGAGAGCCTGAACACATAACTGTAGAGACATCACCAGAGTGACCAAAATAATGTGTAACACTATCCTTCACTAAAATGAGGGAAGTTGTTGTCTAGGTGAAAATGGCAACACTTCCATGTTTCACTCATATTTGTACCTTGTGAAGGCTTTGCACTAGGGTGCAATATTATATGATAGCAGGCCACACAACCTATAAAAAGAAAGCTTGGGCTATGAAAAACACACTTTTATGCACCAAAATGTTGGATGGATATCATAATGCTATGATAACTTTTCATTGGTATTTGTTGAGAGTTTGATCTATTGAAGTTTGTTGAGAAGTGAGGATTGTTCTTGAGCTTCATGGATTTTTTCTTCAATCATATTGGTAATGAGGTAAATTTCCATACAACCCCATTGCAACTCGAGGATTCTTGGGGAAGGAGATTATCCAAAGGAGTTGGTAGAGAGATCAACCGATCATCAAATGATCGACGAGCTTATGCAAAGTTGGAAATTGAACTTGTGATTCAAAATTCGAATATATATATATATTCCATGTTTTATGCAATAGTTATTGTTATGATTTAAAAAAAGAAATAGAGAGTATGATGAATTTAACTTTTTTATTTAAAATAGAGGTATTACAATTGAGATAATTATAATAACACTCATATGGTAAGAATTTATAAACTTTTGTTTAATTTAAAATTATGTTTAATGGTTCTATGTGAAAAATTGAACTATGTTATCTATTTTGTAGAAATACTAGTGTAGGCAAGAGTTTATGTAAAAATATGAACTATGTCATAAAAAATTATGGTTTTATTTATTTCCATTTTAAAATCGTTGGCGTTAGAATTTGTGAAATTATAATTGTAGGTTACCAATGGAATTCTCTCTTCTCAATACCTTATAAATATAACTTTGCGTTGAAAAATGATAAATGATGGCTTATGTTCGTCTTAAACTCCTGTAGGTGAAAATTTACTAGGGTCACCTTTATGGAATATCAAAACCATATTGTTAATCTTGATATACCCTTCGATTTCATTGGTTGAAGGATTGTATGATAGTTTTCTTATCCCCATTTTGTGGGATAACTAAGGAGATTATGTCTCGAGGCCCTCAAGTTGCAGATATGGAGTGTCGAGAGACTACATGACCAACAATGTCCACTTGCACATATGGAAGCCCACTCTATCACCACATTCTAATGCATTTTTAGCACGCCCACCACACCAGCTAGCTTCTGGAATGTAGATGGGTCTTACTCCATGCGGTACAAGTCAGGTATTGTGGCAGGTAATCACCCTAATATTTAAGGCATTTAAACATGTTGTATTTAAGCTACTTTTGATTATAGAACGCTCGCTTGGACATTATGTCTTTGACCTTGTTTCACCTTGGTGAGTGTCATAGATTTCCTAGTAAGTGACCAACCTATGGGAAAGGTTTGTGACTAGGGGTCCCTTAAGGGGTTATTGTACCATTCCCGACCATACTTACCACTTTTCACTCATTGCACTCCCATCATATTTTCCTCTTCTAGGCCCTTTGACTTTAGTGACCCAAGAAGGGCATGTACCTCATTTCATGGGAAGAAGGGGCTGAAGGCCGAAAGGGATTTTTTGTTGGCTAAAAAGATAAAATCCTAGATGTAAACCTTCCAGATGCTTCACCCAGGGATCGTCGAGAAAGTAATGAAACGCTTCTCTGTAAGAAAAGGAGGACCTACAAAATAAATGATAGTGAAAGATTAAGGGGTTAGTTGGAGGATAAGAGGTATCATCACGAGTCGACCTATCATGATCATGAGTATTTAGCGGTATGAAATTACCATCATTTGCTCACCAAGCCAGGACTGTGGCTCTCAGTTACACGACTGAGAGAAAGGGGGTCTCATCATGAGCCAGCCTTCTCATTTCTGCGAGGTATTTATAAATGACATTGTCATTATCTGGACAACACGCTGGGACAATGGTCTTCAACTCGTTCCTTAAAATATGAAAAAAATAAAGAATGGCAAGAATACGGGCTTGGAAAAAGTGCATCGCAAACACAAGTGCCACACACCCTCTACAAAGGCACCCATAAATGAGATAATATGAGCCCTTGTATGTCATGAAACACATTGACCTATGAAGTCTAAATCCCTTTCTACCTCATCACCCACTGCATAACCTTGAAAGGCTATCCTTAGGAGCATCCACTACTCGAGGCATTTGGTCTACCCAATAGGACTTTTATGACACCCCTCCCATACTTAAACTTGGTCAATTGTATAGGGCTTTTGAGCATTTGTTTAATTTGATGAGGTAGTTTTGATGCACATGCTTAGGTGCATTGTTTATTAGATGTGGTACTTGTCATGATATCTTTGACTTGAGATCCTTGGAGGGTGTGCCTATTTGTTTTGCAGGACCTTGTTGGTGGACAATTTTGGAGGAACAAGCCTAGCTTGGGCTTCCATGGGGCTTGAAACCCACAAGTTGGATGCCCCAGGCCCACATGTCGGATCACGTGACTTTCCTTGGGATGCCTAGAAGACATTTGGACGACCTCACAAGCCAAATGTTTTTCTCTGGAGGCCTAAAACATCACCTTAAGGGGCTTGGCGTCATGCTTGAGGGGCTTGAGGTGGTGATGAGGACACATGCCATGTTATAGAAGAATTCTTGGGACAAGATGAAAAAGAAAGGATCGAGGACACATGGGTTTTGGAAGCCTAAAACACCCTTCCCCAAGGCCAATGACTTGGCACAAGTGTCAAAACGTCCCTTAAAGGGATGACGTCATCTTGTTTTAGGGTTTTCCTTGTGCAAATTTAAAATTTAGTTGAATTGTTTATTATTATTTGTGTAAAGGGGAAAGATTAGCGATGTTGAGCCCTATCTTGTGGTTTAACCTAAAATTATGTGGACAAACATACTAGAGAACATTTTGTAGAAATAGAGATTAACTCTATTTCATTTTGAACATAGTTCTCCCATTGTGAGAAGACTACTTGGCTAAAATTTGTGCCCTCTTTGGGAAATTTGATATCTCTCTCTTGTGCAAATGTATTATGGTGAATTATCTTAGTTATTTGTAGAGATAAGGTGGTGCACACCTCTTGGAGGTATTTTCTCTTACTTATGAATGGTTTTTGCTTGGTGAACTAGGGTTACATCTTGCATCTCTTTGAAATTAGTAAGGAAAATCTGCAATTTGTTAGTTCTTCTTGCTTGTTTCATGAATGTTATTGGTTAAAACCCTAGGAGGAGTATAAGTGCATACACCCTCCATTAAGATTCATCTCATTTGCTTGTAGACAAGTCATTTGTTGCAAGGTTGCTAGGAGGAGTACAAGGGTGTACACCCTCCTAGATTTACTTAAGTTTGATTTGCATGCCCTAGGGAGTAAGAGGGTTTACACCCCTAGGGATATTGTGGATCTAAATCTTATAATCCAAAACTCCATTTACCCAATATCTTGAAGGCACTAATATAGAGTTTGCATTGAAGAAATAAAATTACTTGCATTGGGTAATGTGATTTTCAAGTTGTTCAAAGTGCAATCAATTATATATGTTATTAGATTGCTTGCACCCCTAGGGCATCATATTTTGTCAAGTAATTCTTATTTATGTTACAAATTTCAACTTCATCCAGTAGGGATGCATAAACCCTAATCCAACTTCTTCAATAACTCTCTAATCAACCATTGAAAGTTGCTCAAAGTTTGTACACTTAAACTACTAGGCCTAGCGCACTTTTTGGCAAAGTTTGGGGAAGTTTTAGTGGCTGATATTCTTGTTGTAATAATTTGTTTTTTACACCCATAAGGCTGATAATTATCATTGAACTAACTTGTTTATGACAACCTTTTTTTTATGTTAAAGTCTTGCTCTTTCATTCTTGAGTTAAACTAGTCTTTACTAGCTTGTCTCTTGCTTATTCAACTAGACTTTTAGCACTTATTTTGCAACTCTTATTATCTTTTTTGTGCTGATATATATCATTGATTGTTGTTGCAATTAGGGACAACAATCTTAACTTGCTTGTCCACCTAACATACTACATTGTGTACTTGGTTTTCCTTGTGTCTTGGGCAGGTATTTTCTCTTGGCAGGTCACTCAAAGCATTATCAACCTCAAGAAATCCTAAATACTCATTACCAAGTTTCCTTTACCATCTAGAAACTTGACCTTTAGGGGAATCCATTCAGATATCTCATTTTACACCTCAATACCCCCTAGGGTCATTGGGATTCCCCCCTTGAGGTAACTACCTCACCTCTAAAGTGACATCAACACCTGCCTAAGGTGAAAGTGGGTAGGTGCTCTCTAAGTTGACGCCATTTTGGTGGTTGGGTCAGGATTTTCCCAACCTACAACTTGTGTGATAACATGATTTGTGCTTTTTAATAGAATAATTGAAAAAAATTCATGTTTCTTACTTTTGTAATATATATATATATATATATATATATATATATATATGAGATTTTGGAGCAACACTGATTTATCTTAGATGGAGGTCCATTGATGGCAGTGAGAATATTAATTGTTGGGCTGAGAAATCGATTGTATTTATTTCATTCTGAATGCTTGCATTATCATTGTGGGGATACATATATGTAGTATTAGTTCTCACATTAAATTATCAATCGGGGATCGTAAGCTTCGAGGCGCAGGAAACGCAGTATTAGAGCCTAGTCTAGCCTAATCTAAAGCCGGTAAAACAATCTTCAAACCCACACTACAGGAAATTAACACTAAAGATTCATCACTGGGACGTAGGAATAACTTAGTGCTATAAAGGCTTAGATCACAGTCTTTCATGCACTCAGGGTGATGTTCGTGTGATTAATCGTGAGTAGCTTACTTAAGTTTTATGTCCTTCAATGATTATTTCATATAGCGGATCCCACTTAAATGCAATAAAATAAACAAACAAACGAAAATGAAATTCACGATAGAAACACACACCTTAGGAAGAATTCCAATGCGAGAAGGCCATATCTCATGAGTTAGACCTTTAATCTGTCTGTTGGTGATTGAAGCTATGTGAAATTAAAGTGCAAGGAATCTAAAGGTACAGGAAAATAAAGCAATATGAAAGAAAACTGTAGGAAATTTAATGAAATCAATCTAAAATCAATCTTAAGCAAAAGGAAATCAAACAAGGTTGCAAATTAAATCTAAACTCGAAATCTTCCACAGTCAGATGCATCAATCATGGAGAAGAAGGAGAAAGAATAAGTAAAGATGATATTGTAGATATGTAAAGCAAAGAATTGAAATTTTTATGTGATAGAAAAGAAATACCAAGTGTGTCAAGAAAGATGAATGTCAGATGGGTTAAGAAGAGATGAACATAGAAATTTCAATGTACATTGTAGAACTCAACAAAGAATAATCATAAATAAGGGAGGAATGCTTCTATAGTTGACTCAAAAGGTTGAATGTACATAGTCAAATAAAAATATGGAAACATGGTTGAAGAAAATGAAATGGATTCTTGGTGACGATTGTCTAACTTGGAGGATTTGCAATCAACCAAGCAAGGAAAGAAGTTGAATGAAAATGAATAGATGCATAATGGGTGGTGTGTGTTAATGTGCAAGTTCTAGGTTCAAAGAATGAAGAAAAGAGAGGGGTGATCTGCTCATAAAAAAATCTAAATGCCCATGCATGGGTAATCAATCTGTAAGCACATCATGAAGGATGTCACACACTCTAAATTGTAAATAATAAGTGCAGTTCTGAACCTATGTTTATGTGTCTTCTATTCATAAATGAATTCAAATATCCAACTAAAGATCAAAACTCTTTTTTATGCATTTGACACAGTTAGGAAGGAAAAACACTATTTAATAATGCGAGCAACAAACAGATTGGAAAATAATCAAGCATGAATGGGCATAATTAAAGCAAGGCACAAAGCAATGAATCGTTGGTCAAATAATCATTAAGCACAGAAATAGAGCAGCATGAAAACACATATATTAGAAGCTTGTGAATGGAGTATGATTGAGGTTAAAGGCAGAATGATGATGCTTTGAGTGGAAGGGCATCAATTCGAGTTGTTCATGAAACCAATTGCAAAATCAAATTGTTGAATTGAAACACACAGTGCATGGAAATCAAATCAAATCAAATTCATAAACTAATTAGCAAAAGAAATAGCAACAGGGACATACCCGGATCGAGGGGCCCTACCCAACCTAGGCATGCTCCTAGAAGACTAATTCAGATCAGAATTGGAATAATGCATCAAATCTCAGCCATGAACTATTCTTGTTTATGAGAAATCAAAATCTCTGATTACAACATTTTGCTCATCAATTTCATGTCTCTAATATGATGAATTTCTCCCAAATACAAATTTTAAAATAATAATGATGATAATCCTTCATTTTCCCCTCAGTCTCATGAGGCTTATTTATACATTAAAAATCATTGAGGATTGGATGGGACCGAATCCCAATGCTCATATTTCAAATTTTACATTTTTAGGCAGAAATCTCAAAAATCTGGGTTTTATTGTAATTTGGGCAGATGTGAGTTAGGGATCCACCCATATATTCCAAACCAATTCAAATTTTGAAAATTTTCCCATATCTTTCTCAATTTTCCATATTTTAGACAAAACTCATATCTTCGAATTTCTAGATCTGATACCATTTGTACAAAAATCGAGGCGCAAGTTGGCAGTTTGAGATTTTTACTAATTTTTGCATAATCATCCCCCCTGAGATGGAAGTCTGCACATGTGAGTTGATTGAATTATAACACATGTGTCTGCATGTAGACGTCGTTCTGGAAAAAAACCCATGTCCCCGATTTTCCTCTAGAAGCATGCCAAATTTTCGACTATAATCCAATACTGGACGATCGTTGATGCTCGTACCGGATGACCTAGAGAATTCTGGAACATTCTAGTATCGGATGAGATGAATTGCGAGTACCGGATGATATGGAGTGTGAGTACCGGATGACATGGAGTGTGGGTACCGTATGACATGGAGTGTGAGTACTAGATGATTGTGCAGGTACCAGATCATTGTAGAACCTTTTGGTACCCGATGACTTGGAGTGTGAGTATCAGATGACCTCCAGTGTGGGTACTGGATGAATCTAGTGTGGGAACATATTGTTTTGACATAGAAACATAGGATTAAACCACCATCAACAAAACTATTGTATAATCATCCTTTTAATCACTAAAAATATGGAAAATTATGTATTAACCACATAGAATGAATAACATGAGATAATGGAGGTTTATGGTGTAATTATTGATATATTATTGAAAAAATGCGAGGAGAAGGTGTAATGATCAGTGTATTTGTATGGCGGAAAATATGGCAAAACTAGAGCCCAACACACCCCCAAACCCAAGGATTTGCATGTCCTCATGCAAACAAGGTGAATAACTTATGATACTCTGCTTATAGATTTATGTGACATTGTGTCTTTTGTGCAAGTGTTGGTTCTTGTCGAGCGACACTTTGGAAAATGCCATAGATTGATTTCAAACAGAGAAACAAAATTATCATAAAAATGGAGGACAAGCAGTGGATGGGGTATCAAAGTGATGGTGAATGGTGTGCATATGGAGAATGGTTTATAAAATGTTGGTGATGGTGGCCGTATGAACTTGGACATCAATTTTAAGACCAATATTTACTTTGTGGTTCTTTGTTTGGATAGGCAACAATGGCTTCATCCTCTTTGAGATTACTTGAGAATTATTTACGATGTACGAAGAGAAGACACTATAGATGTTGCTTTGTATTTGTATACCACATATTTTCTTTCCATTACTTGGTCTTATCATCAGAGTATATTGTTCATTATGATTGGTGGAGTGAAAGTGGAAGGTTTGTTGAGTGGTTGTGATGGTACTTTCTAAGTGGTAATAATGTATAGTGGAGTAGGTAATAGTGGTTATGCATTATGTTTTCCCAATTCTTAGTAAATAAAAGAGATGTATACTTGTTTTACCTCAAATTACCTAATGTGCATTGAAGTGGAAACTATGCACAACATGATGAAAGATTCGTGGAACCATGATTTGGACCATTGAAAGCTGAAGATGACCATTGAAAGCTGAAGATGAGGTGGAGCAAGGTTGAGATCTACCGAAGAGAATGAAGCTGATGAGATCTGCACAAAAGATGATGAGAGCTGGAGAGAAAATAAGTTGATCTACTGGATCATGAAAAAAACTAGATGAGATGAACTAAAGATGTTGGAGATGTTGGAGATACTGCCAAGAATCCGAAGATCTGGAAGGGATCTAAAGATCTCCCCCATACCCAATAGTTTGCATGTCCTCATGCAAACTACTTAAGACTGAGTGGCATGCGGCTACAAGAAAACAAACTCCTGCCAACTTTTGTTGATACCAATCTAAGAGTTGCTAAGAACATAAATTTGAGAGTTGCTAGTGAATTGTGGGAACAAAGTCCATGAGTACTAAGCATGTCCACTCAGAGAGAAAATCATAAGATCGTATAATAAACTGATCATAACATAAAGTACATCCAATGTCACATTTTGACAATTTATATTTGAACAATTTTCGAAGATCACTTATGAATATTCCCCCTTTATGAATGACCGAGATAATTCAAGCATAACCCACAAAAAAAATGTATAATCAACTTTTCGTTCTATAACAAATATTTCTATTTCCTTGATTAAACAAAATTCATCCAAAAATTAGCAGCACTTATGTTCAGAGAGCCATGTATAAATTAGAGTAGGGATTTTGTTCTTCTCCTTTAGGAAGGAAAATAAAATAGTATTAGCAGTCTCAACAAATGAAAACCCCATAGGAAACCAATCAATCTTTTTCACTCTGAAAAGATTTATAGTCATTCAAGTAATGAAGATAAATTTCACAGTTGAGTATATTAGGATTCTAAGATCATGGTCCCACTCTTAAGATAATACATCTTAGATATAGTATAAATTGGATGATAGGGTCTTAAGGTCAACTTAGGGTTATTCTCAAATGGAAAATAGATGGATTTTATTTAACCTTTAGTTTAACCATGCATGCTTCTTCTTAATGATTTACACAAGTATATTGTTCATATAGACAAATATAGATTAGGCATATCAAAATCAAAACCCATTTCCAGTAAGCCTGTTCAGTACTCTAATGGGGTAATTTTGAAATCTAAGAAATATCCTCCCTAGGCAGAATGCCCCAT
Organism: Picea glauca; assembly: GCA_000966675.3. Lineage (NCBI taxonomy): Eukaryota > Viridiplantae > Streptophyta > Pinopsida > Pinales > Pinaceae > Picea > Picea glauca. The sequence goes on along the minus strand of JZKD02S0018573.1, from coordinate 10,456 downwards.
TGCCCATGAGCCTATCCAATACCCTGATGAGTTTGCCTAGTCATACCACAAGCCGGAACTCGCTGCCAACAGACCTGTTCAGTATCCTGGCAGGTTAGCCTCTTACACCCATTTTCCATCAAAGGCTCTTGTCCCAAACTTTACCCTTAAGATAAAATTTATATATTGTATTCACATGGGTGAATGGGGAAACATCTTTGAAAACCTTTTTATGGGATGGGATCATATTGGGTTGGAAGATATTTTATAGATTGCCCATAAAAGTTTGTTCGCATGAAAAATAGACTTATGTATTGAGATTTAGTCCAAATACATATCATGGTCAAACCTACTTAATGTGTAGTGGATGAGGCCATGAGAGAATAAACTAAAGGTGCCTCTAGTCCTCAAGTTCATCTTCTCCATATAAGATTATAACAATGTTCCCATGGGTAGAAATTTCAATATAATCATGGTGTCCTTGGTTCACCTCTTCATTTAAACCGCTATGTGTATTCTTTTCTTTAGCCTCCTCGATCTTAGGTTCTAATGGATTCTCCTGATTAGATATGGTCCATGAGTCTTTGATCTCCTTGGTAGATTGGTCAAATCCATCAATGAATGTTTCTCGATCTTCTTGTAGGCATGGCTCATAGGACTTTGGTTCCTCTATGTCTTTTGGAGATAGGTTCATGACTGTTGTCAAGATGTGCTCTTTCTGAGAAGAAGAGATGTCAGCTGCTGCTAGGATTTGATAGAATTCTTCCAAACTCATTATCATCTTTGAATCCATCTTGCTAGTTGATATGTCATGTCTCACACATGGATTAGGGGTTCTTACAACACCCAAAAACTTAAAAAAAAAATACTAAATAAATGAAACGGAAGCGAACTGAAAGCAAATGTAATAAAACCAATTATATACTTGAAGCATCATTGTGCTACTAAGACCTTGTTTTTACCAAGTTATGTGTTCACACAAGTTAGCTTTTCTTCTCATATACATAAAAAAATGGCTAATGCTAATAAAACACAAATTCTGACTACTCAAAGGAAGAGGACAACCTAACTTTGGAGCAACCCCACTAAAGTGGATGCGTGGGCTCTTCCCTCATGTATTACTGAATTCTCTCTGCCCTTAGGTCATCCTTTAAAGAACACCACACTTGCATGAAAATAAACACACTTGCATGAAAAGAACAATCAAGGCTTTGGAAAAATAAAAGCAACTTACCTGTGCTCTAATCCCTTTATAAACTCCCCGACAACGTAGCCAAAATGTGGGGCTAAATATATGTACTATTAATTCCCATATTAAATTATCAACCGGGGCTCGTAAGCTTCGAGGTGTAGGCGCAAGAAACACAAGATCAGAGCCTAGTCTAGCCTAATCTAAAGCTGGTAAAACAATCTTCAAACACACACTACATGAAATTAACACTAAGGATTCATCACTGGGACGTAGGAATAACTTAGTGCTATAAAGACTTAGATCACAGTCTTTCATGGACTCAGGGTGATGTTTGTGTGATTAATCATGAGTAGCTTACTTAAGTTTTCTGTCCTTCAATGATTATTTCCTATAGCAGATCCACACTTAAATGGAATAAAAGAAACAAGCAAAAATGAAATTCACGAGAGAAACAAACACCTTAGGAAGAATTCCAATGCAAGAAAGTCGTATCTCAAGAGTTATAGCTTTAATCTGTACGTTGGTGATTGAAGCTATGTGAAATTAAAGTGCAAGGAATCCAAAGGTACAGGAAAATAAAGCAATCTGAAAGCAAACTATAGGAAATTTAATGAAAGCAATCTAAAATCAATCTTAAGCAAAAGGCAATCAAACAATGCTGCAAATTAAATCTAAACTCGAAATCTTCCACAATCAGATGCATCAATCACGGAGAAGAAGGAGAAGGAATAATTAAAGATGATAATGTAGAGATGTAAAGCAAAGAATTGAAATTCTTACGCGATAGAAAAGAAATACCAACTGTGTCAAGACAGATGAATGTTAGATGGGTTAAGAAGAGACGACCATAGAATTTTCAATGTACATTGTAGAACTCAACAAAGAATAATCACAAAGAAGGGAGGAATGCTTCTATAGTTGACTCAAAAAGTTGAATAAAAAGCTGGAAACATGGTTGAAGAAAATGATGGATTCTTGGTGACAATTGTCTAACTTAGAAGATTTGCAATCAACCAAGCAAGGAAAGAAGATGAATGAAAATGAATAGATGCATAATGGGTGTTGTGTGTTAATGTGCAAGTTTTGGGTGCAAGAATGAAGAAAAGAGATGGGCGATCTTCTCATAAACAAATGTAAATGTTCATGCATGGGTAATCAATATGTAAGCACATCATGAAGGATGGCACACACTCTAAATTGTAAATAATAAGTGCAGTTCTGAACCTATGTTTATGTGTCTTCTATTCATAAATGAATTCAAATATCCAACTAAAGATCAAAACTCGGTTTTATGCATTTGACACAACTAGGAAAGAAAAACACTATTTAATAATGCGAGCAACAAATAGATGGCAAAGTAATCAAGCATGAATGATCATAATTAAAGCAAGGCACAAAGCAATGAATCGTTGGTCAAATAATCATTAAGCACAGAAATAGAGTAGCATGAGAACACATATATTAGAAGCTTGTGAATGGAGTATGATTGAGGTTAAAGGCATAATGATGATGCTTTGAGTGGAAGGACATCAATTCGAGTTGTTCATGAAACCAATTGCAGAATCAAATTGTTGAATTGAAACACACGGTGCATGGAAATCAAATCAAATCAAATTCATAAACAAATTAGCAAAATAAATAGCAACAGGGACATACCCGGATCGAGGGGCCCTACCCGACCTAAGCATGCTCCTGGAAGACTAATTCAGATCGAAACTAGAATAATGCATCAAATCTCAGCCATGAACTGTTCTTGTTTATGAGAAATCAAAATCTCTTACTACAACATTTTGTTCATCAATTTCATGTCTCTAATATGATGAATTTCTCCCAAATACAAATTTTAAAATAATAATGATGATAATCCTTCATTTTTTCCATGAGTCTCATTAGGATTATTTATACATTAAGAATCATTGAGAAGTGGATGGGACCGAATCCCAATGCTCATATTTCAAATTTTACATTTTTAGGTAGATATCCCAAAAATCTGGGTTTTATTGTAATTTGGGCATATGTGAATTAGGGATCCACCCATATCTTCCAAACAATTTGAATTTTGAAATGTTTCCTATGTATTTCTCATTTTACCATATTTAGACAAAACCCATATCTTTGAATTTCTAGATCTGATACCATCTACATGAAAATTGAGGCGCAAGTTGGCAGTTTGAGATTTTTAATAATTTTTGCATAATCATTCCCCCTGAGTTGGAGGTCCACACATGTGATCTGAGTGAATTTTGACCCTTGATTTCGCATGTAGACGTCGTTCTGGACAAAACCCATGTCCTCGATTTTCCTCTAGAAGCATGCCAAATTTTCGACTATAATCCAGTACTGGAGGGTTGTTGATGCTAGTACCGGATGACCTAGAGCATTCTTGTACCGGATGGTTTCTGGAATGTTCTAGTATTGGATGAGCTGAATTATGAGTACCGGATGATATGGAGTGTGAGTATCGGATGACATGGAGTGTGGGTACCAGATGACATGGAGTGTGAGTACCAGATGACTCTGCAGGTACAGGATAATTGTAGAACCTTCTGGTACCGGATGACTTGGAGTGTGAGTACTGGATGACCTCTAGTGTGGGTACCGGATGAATTCCAGTGCAGGAACATATGGTTTGGACATAGAAACATAGGATTAAACCATCATCAACAAAACTATTGTATAATCATCCTTTTAATCACTAAAAATATGGAAAATTATGTATTAACCACATAGGATGAATAACATGAGATAATGGAGGTTTATGGTGTAATTAGAGATGTATTATTAATGAAATGTGAGGAGAAGGTGGAATGATGAGTGTATTTGTATGGAAAAAAATATGACAAAACTGGAGCCCAACAATCATCTTGAAGCGAATACTCTAATAAGCATCATCGTGTTTACAAACAGTCACTTTCCATATATATTTAACCACTACATAGAGCTCGTTGTGTATTAGATTCTCACATCATATGTAAATGTATTTTCCAACTTTATAAAAAAAAAGTATATAAGAGCGCGATGTTGGGTAAACACTTCCCTGTTTAAACAATTGGAATTTCCTTATTCTTTGTTATCAATTAATGAATTTGTTCCTTGACCTATGAATTTGTAGTGTTAACTAAACAAGGGAGATAGTTGCATAGTAGCTAGCCCCTGCCATGTTGAATAATTGTAGTCTCTATGGGAGAATTCACTATTAGTACTTTCGGTGTTTGTCTTTTATGTTTTAACCAAACACTAGTTACATAAGGTTTAGTTGTGTTTCAACAAGAAGGAGAAAGCACAACAAATAAGAGCCAATAGAAAAGGGTCTTATCTCTTTATTTGGAAACGAAAGAGGAATTATATATCTTACCTCCGTTGTAGCTAGCTTTGCTTGTTCTTCCCAATAGCATCTTCTTATTGTTCCTTCCTAAAGACACGATATGTTAGTAATAGGTGACTAGTATTGACTAACCGGTCAAGAACCAATCAAAGATAAGGATAATCGTAAGTCTTGTTATCTAAAGGCATATATCACATCCTTGTACAACCGACCCATGATCATGCTACTCCCTGAAAAGGAACACATTCTTAGGTACTTAATAATGCTAGAAACAATCTCTTTAAGAGTTATCATTGTGAATATTTTGGAGCTCGATACGATACCCTTTATAGTGCAATGTTATATTATATTTTAGAGCTCGATACGAAGCTCAATGTTTTATTATAGTATACGCAAACGAGTGCAAGAACTGGTGTTTGAATGCCCTAGAAAAAATAGCTCAATGTTTTATTATATGAAACCTTAGATTTTGGAGCTCTATCTGAAACCCTAGATTATATAACATTGCATAAACGTCCTAGATACGATAAAGCTTTTAAAAATATAATATAACATTGCACAAATGCCAACTGTAGAGTAAAATGTCACAATAGTGCTATTGTACAAATGGCAATGCTATTGCACATCGCAAAACCACTCCAGCATCATCCAACATGTTGTTGCATGGATTACAATTTCATTTGGTGCTTCAGTTTGAAAAGATCTTGGTTTGATGCACGTCGAGCAATAATGGCTTCATTTTCATCAACCATCCAAAGATGGAAATATTTTAACTAGCTTGCTGCCATGGCCGGATTTTGAAAGTCCCAGGGAATAGTGCTTTGAATGGCCTCACTAATTTTCTACCCAGAAGGAAAGAAGTCATTCAACATTTCGGATTAGCAGACCTATGGAGACGAAAAAATGCACAAACTCATAGCTTCTCTTCTTCCATTTTTAAAACGTGGGAACTCCACATGCATTGCAAATTCTGCATGTTCGTTAACGAGAGCTTCCAACAAACAATTTGTTTGCTTTGGCATGCAATTGCTCAAACCTCAGGGTAATACCCTGTGTTACCTATGTATTCTTGGCATGTATAACCTTTATGACAATAAATGGAAATTTAGTATGATGGGTGTGACTTGAGTTGTAAACTTGGACTCGGTTATATAAAGTTAAATTAGTTACAGTGAGAGAAAGTTCGCTCTGCACCACACTAAGTAAGTATAACGAACTACTATTAAATATAAATAGTTTAAACACAGTTTTTGGATGCCTATATATACACCATGATTAAGTTATGGTGTATTCCTTCAAGTCTCGGTTATGTACCATAATTAAAGGCTCATGTATCCCTTCAAGTCTCAATTTTATGCCACAATTAAGGACTGGTGTATCCCTTCAAGTCACGGTTCCATAAGACGTGAATTGGTGCTTGCAGTCCAAGTTCAAAACACAATATCATCTCATTAATTAATAGTTGTGATTTAACTTCACTATATTTAGTCATTATCATCCTCAAATGGAAAATCAATGGACTTATCACATTGATAATTACACAAGGGTGATTGTATCACCGCATGGAAAATCAATGGACTTATCACACCAATAATTACACAAGGGTGAGTGTATCACTGCATGCATACATAATGTACACTTGCACTTGAAACCCCAATACTTACACTTGTCTGGGTGGCATTATAAAATAAAAACTTTTGAAAGGAAAAACAAAGGATTATGTCTACCTATTATCTATTGTATTGTTATTATAATAAACTCACTTCAAGTGTATTGATCCTAGTTTTATAATAATAAAGTACATATTAGTGAGCAGGTCGTTATGATGGTTTGATAGGGACAATAAAATTTTCCTAGTCCACACGGAGCATCCTAGGAAGCGATGGATGCAACTTGGATTACCAATTGATGAATAGTCCACACAAAGCATCCTATGAAACGATTGATGCAACTTGAGTTACCAAGTGATGGAAAGGAACGACACACCCAGGCCAAAGGAAGCTCGACAAACCCAGCCAAAGCCGGAAGCATGAATATCAGTATCAATATAAGAAAAGCAAATACATTGACACATTTTATACATCTGATGTTTGATCCTGCTCTGAAGCCTGACTATTGGACATGAGGATGCATCCATCAGAGTGAAGTAAATGAAGAAGGTGTTGGCTCATGAGCAGGGGAGAAGAGAGAATCTCATACCTATCTATTTGTGTTTATCTTTGGTAGGATAACTTATTTTTCAAAAGGGACACCACTATATAAACTACACACAAAAAACATGGGATAAATCAAAACTTATAACTATCACAACTTATTATATTTTAGACGCAATTTTGAACATGTTGTAGCTTGACTTTTGATGAGATAGTAATTAACTACATTGTATTGTCTAAAATTCATAACAATATAATACAATTAGTAAGTATCTTTTAATATTACATGCATTCAAAATATTGAAGAAACACCCTACAAATGTACTCTCACTAAACTATTTAATCAACATGCACAACAACAAATCATTCTGTACATGCCAAGTGTTAGCGCTCTGTAAATTTCGTTCGGTTGAGAAAACAAATGACAGAGGCAACCTACAAACCAAATTTGAGGCCGAAAACTAGCCTTTTCGACTTGGAGAGGGCTCTCTCTAGAGACTTCGTCTCTGTACAGGATATGGATTTAAAGTATCGGCTAGATTTAACACCTTTAAACAATATTTTATGGTTCTATTGGCGAAAGAAAGCAAGACCTTGGGCTATGGAGTCGATTTGAGAAAACGATAGAAACAAATGACTTAGTGACTGAACTTGAGAGGATAAAGGCTAAATAAGCAACAATCTTTCAGTTAAAAATCATTGTGTGTGGCGAGAGAAAAACACATGAAGAAACTCAGAGCACCGCTGGGGATGAATTCAGAGTTTGCTTAGAAGAAACACAATTGTCTAAATGGTGCGAATCTAGAGCACCGTACGGTGAATTCTAGATTTGAAATCATGTTCTGATTCAGAAAAAAATTACAGATATGAATATAAAGAACATAGGAAAGCACACAGAAAAGAGAGAATACAATACATCAAACTGCCACCATTAGAATCTTTCCATCAAAGCTTTAGGACCTTTGCATTAAGTTTCAATCGAATCAAAAGCTACATTCGATAGTCACTATCTACACTGTTTTTCCAACCAACCTCGCTTACATTGAAAAGACAGAATATATAGACAAGGGTGTGTCGTTCGGGCTACCCTGTGCTCTAACTACTATCCCTATAAATTAGGCTCTGACTACTCTTCGTATGGCACTTTACTAAAAATAGAAACTGACTGTGCTCGGTCGCACCATAATCGCTTGTCTTTGCCACGACAGTCCGGTCATCAACAAGATCTCTTTGTTAGAGAGTGATGTGTCGATGATTTCCTTTGACAGGGTATCTGGACGATCAAGTGTTATGTCCGACTCCTACCACCCATTGTAACAGCCTTGATTTCTGTCGCGCGATCATTTGTCGGAGAGTGCATGTGGCGGGTGACTGCAGAACATCGCAGGAGTTTCCAAAATGATGACCTCAGTTAGGGAAACGACACCTCTCTTCAAACTGTCACATGTCCACATACACATGTCCTTTGCAATAGATGGGATTCCATCATTGCACGGGTATCTTTCAGAGTCCCTACCTCCCGGTAGGAAACAAGACGTGGGGAGACAAAATCTGCGCCACATCTGAGAAGACAAAAATGGAGTCGGTTAATCATGCTTCTGGTCTCGTTTGCATTTTTGATACCCAAAGCGTTCTCCTAAGAGATGAGTTGCGCCTTTTCAAATTCATCACTTTCCTTTGTAGAACTGCGTTCCCTTTCAGCTTCTTTTGCGCGCTGGATAGAGCCGCGCGAAAGTTCTCCATGGTTGGTCCACATTCCTTGAAGTGCTTTTCATTTCTTTTTTCCGACATCCTTTATGCCTCGTGCAACTGTATGATTGTATCTTGCACTTCCCCGAGATGCCTCTTGAGCCAAGTTACGTTTCCCTCGCGGCCTTGTGATGTTGATGCTTCGAGGGTCTTCGCTGCTAACTGTTGTCTCAGCTCCATGTTCTCCTGGTATAGCTCAACAATAGTGAGTTTCGCTTGCTTCAGCTGCTACGATGTTTCACGAATATATGTGCCTTCGGTGTCTGTCCTTCTCTGTCTATCGTAGGCTTCTTGACTTGGGCCTTCAATAGGTTCCAGCTGAATGGCGCGCATGAGTAACTCTTTGGCGGTCGACTTTGCGCACGGTTCTCTCGGGGCTCAGGCCTCCCCGGTTTCCTTTTTCTTCCTTGGCCTGCCCTTTCTCCGAGGTATCGGCTATTGGGGGGATAAATCCTCCAATGAATTTCCTTCCTCCACGACCTTTCCTATTTCCGCCTTCATGCTATGAGATGTCAATTTTTCCCCGGGTAGAGGGGAATCTCCTCTAGGGTCCATGGGGATGCCGACTGTGAGTATAAATGAATCCTAGTTGTTTCCCAATCACCTCAACTATCAGTAATTTAATCAACAAGACATGAAATAGTTTCTTCTTCGGCTGGTTTGCTTCAGCCCAGGCGTTGTCTGCCATTTCTCGGAGGCTTTTGTGCAAGAAGAAAGGCAGATTTAATGGTCTCCTTCCTGTGAAATGCATCAACAATTTGATGTGGTGTGAGTGTATTATGTCAAACCTTCCCTCGCAGGTGAAATACTTTCTGACCTCTCTCAGGAGCTTCCGAAAAGGCTCTTATAGATATTGGCTCGGAACGCCCGATTCGACTTTCCCATTTAAAGAGTTTGGTTTGATGAAATCCTCATGGCACCGCGTGTCCAAAGGCATGCCTTTAGACCACCTTTCACCACACTAAGGGATCTACGTTGTGGCTGAAAGAGGTTCCTTTGTTACCTCGAAAGTGATTCCTGCGATTACTGCGCGAAACCCGTCGAATCTGAGTGCAATCTGCTCCGCCAGTTTCACGTTGAATCCTTGGATTTTCCTACAAAATAACATGCATCTGACATGTTCAAAAGGTTCTCTGACATCTGGATCTTCATTTACCAACGCCAAGTTTTGAGGTTCGAGCCCCACATTTCTGTTGCTTCACGTGCCTTTCCTTATGTTCTGGGATGTTGCCATGGTACAACGTGTATTTGTTCTATGCGCAATGGATTTAGCACGGACCAAAGACGGTAAATCTTGATTGACCCGGGTTTGTGACGCAGTTGAAGACAATCGACCTTTCCATCCATGAGAAACTCAAGGCTTGCGGGAAGAATTAAAGATAGAGCATAAACTTTGTTGGTGAATAGAATACACGCAGAGCGATCAGAATTTATAATTGGGCGGGCGAGAGATGGAATCCTGCCAGGGGACACTAAATCCATGGTGACTGTGTTAATGTTTATGCCATTATTATAGTTCTTTTGCATTTCAATAGTTAAGAGCAACATAAGAACAAGATCACTGAGAAATACACATTCACAAGAGACACAACATTTATCCTGGGAAACCCTCTAGGCGAAGAAAACCCAGCAAAAACATCCTTATCATAAATTGCCAATACAATGTCAAGAGATAACTCAAACCAATACAGAAAGTCCTCTCCAAAATATGTGCCACTCTTCTCCCTCTCTCCAACTGGTAAGTTGCAACTTGCCTCTTAGAAATGAGCAAGTGTGTTGTGTGATAAAGTGAGGCACTAGCCTCTCTATATATACAAGTCTGGCACGTGTGAAGTGTCTTCACTGGAAGGGCCGACTTCTCACTCTAGGTGGGTAAACCCACCTTTATTGTATTTCTGGGTCTTAATAATAACTGTTGGGGTCGACTTCTTATTCTGCCTATCACAATTGTCTGTTGACCAATCTGCAAAAGGGGATTTGGTCCTAATACAATTACCGACATGATCAATCCACAATGGGGATTGATCCTATGAATAATATAACAATAATAATAAGAAT
>JZKD02S0018518.1:0-26840 GCA_000966675.3 Picea glauca | reverse complement strand
CGTATATCATTTCTGTGTATTGTGAAGATTATGCTGGATATTTTACTGTTATTCTGTCATTTCTAGCATTTCGTTTCTGTTCTGCATATTTTATATATCTGGTATCTTGCAAAGAGTTATCCCCCATCATAATAGGATGACCTTTGCATGCATCCAATGAAGAATATACTGCTTTTGAGGAATCCATGTGATGTGATGTTCCTGAATCTACGATCCAAGCATCGAGAGAGGAGTTGATGACAATCAAGGCATGGCTAGAATTGTCTTTCTTGGGATTCAAATATTTTGGCTTCTTCTTCTTGGCACCCTTGGGGATGCGATCTCCAAGGTTGTTTTTCTGAAGTATTTGAGTCATTAGATCTATTTTATTTTTCATTCATGTGGATTCTAGATGGAATCCTTTGTGACAGTACGTGCATTTATCTCATTTTCTTCCCTTTTCCCCTTTGGATCCGGAGGCATCGGTAAATGGTTTTGTGTACCCTTCCTTCTTCGGATGTGCACGAGATTTCCATTTATCTTTATCTTTATATTTATGATATTTGTGGCTGCCATATTGCATAGTGAGTGCATGCACCCTTGGGCCTTTGATTGTGCCCATGTTGATGAGCTTGGTTTTCTCTTGTGTCATGGATTTGATAAAGTCCTCAAGAGAAGGCATCTTCCATGTGGATCCAGAGGCGAATATGACATAATGGAATGTGGATATGAATACAGATAATTCAGGACCAAGTTTGGAGAGAATGGTGAGAATCATTTGTTTCTCCTCCTTAGATTTATCAACAACCCTGCAAGCTTTGAGTTGCGACAGTAAATCCTTGAATTTTGTAAAGAAATCTTGGATATTGTCAAAGATTTTTGGATCCAATGTGAGCTGATCCACCTCCCAAATGTGTCCCCTCATCTCATCCTGTTTTCCAAAGATCCCTTCCAAGGTGATCCAGGCTTCATTGGGATTCTTATAGGAAGATATGTGAAAAAGGAGATCGGGAGAAATAAGACTGCAAATTGTTTCAAGTGCCTCATCCATGCAATTTAAGTACTTGGATTTTTCTATGGATGATGTTAGTTCTATATCTGTATTCAAGGTTAACCTATACAACCCTCTAGTTCATATATGTATGGCTATTTTCTCCTTCCATGAAAAATAGTTGTAAGGTATAAGAATGAATTCTTTTTGGAAATCCATCTTTCTGTTGTCTTCAATCTTTTGTACCTGCAAAAAAAATTAATGTAGCTTTTGCTTAGCAGTCTGTCGACTCTGATACCATGTAAATGTGTTGAACCTACACACAATGTATCTATCTAAACAATAATACACACATTTGCAGAGAGAATTTGAGAAAGAAGAAGAAGGAGAGAAAGAATGAAAGAATTCTCATTAACCGTTATGAATAATGAATAATTTACACATGCTATACTCTGTATAAGTCAATGAGTGTGCAATGGAGGAGAACCAATGTGTCATAATGGTGGTCTAGAGTGATATGGAAACACACCAATAGTTACGGGAGTGAACTGCCACCTAGTCTAGTGTTATTGGATAAATCAGTGAATGCGGACATAAACTAATCTTCCTAGATCCACTTGGATATAGAACAAAACAAGACAGGACATGACGCTTTCCCTAAGTTTCCACCATTGAATTTACTACCAAAGAAGGAATAGATGACATATCTTTAGAGATCACTTCCTTATATCTTTGTTGTCTTTGATTCACTTCGGTGCTCTTGTGAGATCATATCTGCAATGACACAAACCAACCAGAGTGAAATAAACAATTGTAGATTCAATGGAAACCTAAACATGTGATCAAGGAGTCATGTAATAAAACGCTAATGATTTTATGGGAAAAAAACATGTCACCGTATCATATTAAGTAAAAGTGGAAGATACAACCAAATTGTCTTGATGTCACAAGTTCCCTTTCAGTGGTCCTTTGTTCCAACACACACATACACTTGCTCTAAATTTGTATGAAGATGGTCCACAAAATCTTGATGGACAACTAGAGGCCACAAGCATCAGTTGTAATAGGATCCTTCACATAGTCTTCAGCCTATTCTTTCAACAATTCTTTGCTCAATCTTGCTTAACCTTTTCCATGAGAAACCCATCACTATATAGGAGAAGGTGGAGTGGTTACAAGGATGAGGATGATCCCACCAAATCAGAGAAGCCAGTAAGACCACAACCATATGGACACCACCTCACATTCTAGAATATTCTCCTTCTAGAAACTTCGTGAAACTTCTTCCTTTCCTTAGCTTCAAACACTACCGCACCTTGCCTATATAGCAACATGTGGAAATCCCGCGAGCTAGGCATAGAGCAGCCTGCAAAAATCAAGGATTTCTGCACTGTGTACCACTGTAAGCCTGGGAAGTCATTCTAAAAATATGCCTTGTAGGGGAAGAACTTAATCATTTTCCTCATGTAAAAGATTGTTTTGAGAGCTTGAACACATGCCTCTAGAGTCATCATCAGAGTGACCAAAATAATTTGTAACAGAATGCCCCCCAAAGTATGAGGATGGAATTTGTGATAGCCAAAATACTTTGTAAAACGCATGTGTGTGTCGGGAACAAGGAGCACACCAATTGGGAACCTGCAAACAATCAAGCATCTGCATAAAATTATACCATTTCTGAGGTAGGCATTCCCATGCTTAGACTACAAGTGATTTAAGTCATGGCCACCAATTATACACCATGGATCCATGTCATCAAGATTCTACATAGCCACCAGAAATACACTTTGGATCTATGTATTAGAAAGATTTAAATTTAGACACAACCACGATACATACAAAGTGGATCCGTGTATCAAATACAAATCATAAATAATCCATCGCAACCTGGACCAAAATGATGATATCTAGGGTCTTCAACCCCGTCGTCCGTAAGTATGAATCTAACCATGCGATTACAAGTGTTGAAGTCGAACATGATAGAAACCACTCGATTACCGGTCATTGATGAAAACTGTTAATAAGTGCGAGGGAAAACACCATTGATGTTAATGACTCCCAAGGTACCTTGGTACAATCCAACGAATGTGAATAAATGAGATGAATTCGAACACTCGATGAAATCTCTTGATCAGGGAACAATGATGTGAATCCACTGTCGAAAGCAAAGAAACCTGCCATTGAGGCATGCAGGATCTAAGGTACTAAATGATTTCTAAGTCTTGTTCCGGGATGATGAGTTGAATTTGATAAGAAAAAACTCATCACAGGATGGCCTTGATGTATCTCCCATCAGTTACACGAAATAAGTAATAGATTTAGGGTAGATCAAAGTATGAAAATGATTTGAAACTGACACAGGGAAGGCCGACATGGTAAGATTTAACAATTGCAGATGGTCGACTCGATAGAGGGCTTGTTTGAACTTCTCTTGAACATATGAATGACACGAAAATGGTCTTGGCAACATTGACTCAAAAATGACCCAAGATATGGACTTATAGAGGGCCAGACGAGAGACAAATGGATTTCCCAACCCGGATTCTAATGATGAAGGGGGGTGTCATGTTCAAGAGTGACTAGTACTGCCACTAACACGGGTACAAAGACACATTTATTTCCCAAATTCCCCCCCACCATTTCTGGCGAGTACCTCTTTATTTTTACACAATATTGAGGAGGATAACATATGCTTGTTGATGTAAGCTCATCCTTCAGACGAGTCCCTCAGAGTATGTTTAATGAACCCTAAGAAGGAGTGGTTCGGTCCCATGTGGGTCTTTCGATGCTTGTTTAATGAGTCCAAAGATAGAAAACTCGGGGGGTTTTCATATTTATAGAGTCTGAAAAACACATTAAAGAGAACTCTCTCAGTTCCTTTTTCATAAAGTAATCCGACGAGAACAAAAAATTGATAAACTATCGTCCATCGAATGTTTTCTTCAAATACTTTTACGAGTGTGAAAAGAACAAGGGGGCTAGACAATCTTTTTGTTTTTATGGAGTGTGAAAAGAGCTTAAAGGATACTCCATGGGTTCCACTTTTCGTGTTTCCATGACGAGTATGAAAAAACAACAAAAGTATACTCGGTTACGTTCTCATTGATTTTCGAGCATGAGAACGAACAAAGACTGGGCTCAAGGTTTTTCTAAAAAACCCTAAAAAGTACTGGTATATTTAACAAACTGAAAAGTGAATCAAGAAAAATAATCCATACGACATTGTTCAGGGCCTTAATCTTCACATCTGCGAGAAACAACAGACTCACACGACCATTAGACCATTAGGTTATGATAAAATGCATTAAAATAATATAAAATATTATAAGAAAAAGCAAAAAATGAAATAAAAAGGGGGTAAGACCTCTTATTACTATTTCATTTGCATTTCATTCAAAAATTGTCTAGAAACCTTATTTTTACCTCATATTTCGGTTTTCAATTGCGAGGAGCACAAGTGATCATTCAACAAACGGTCTCTATAAACACGATAAGCTCGTCATCCTCTTCTTTTTCAATGGATTGGAATTCATTTATTTTGGTTTAAAGGTAGTTTTTGGATGGGTTTTTGGGCTGGTAGGTTCGCGTTGGGGCCTCCACAGGTGACTAGTATCGGGACATGAGGAAATCAATGGTTTCCGTAGGTACCATATGGCTCACCTGTGGAAACCCCCCACTGTACTAAAAAATCGTCTGCAGTGGCCAAAAACCCAAAAAGTTATGCATGCGTTTTCCCAAAAAAGAATTTCAAAATCAACGATTGGAGATGCTAACTTGCTTTCCTCGTCTCCATGCAGGTATTTGATTGCCAAAATGTTGGAATGGAGAGAATGGGAACATGAGGATGATGAATTCATGGCCTTAAATGATCCAGGCACCGTCAATGCTCTTTGACAATGCAGATTGTTAAAAAAAAAAAAAATCCAGGGCATGAGAGCCCAACTGAGGTTATTAGAATACCTAGTCCACATGTGGGATGTAGACCAGCAGGTGTTTCATGTCGGTGTCCACGTTCTTTCTTTGGACATCGAATACATTTACTTCTTGATGGGGTTATCCTGTCGTGGAACACATGTGACCCTAACAGGGGGTCAATGTGGTGGCCTACTGATGAGCGAATACATCCATTGGTACTGTGAACCCAAGGCCGAGAGACGCAAAGGTAAGGTAGCCATCATAGGTGTTCAAGATTTAACTCTCCATACCATAATCTTTACTATTGTGCACATGGCAGGAAGTGTGTCTCCGCACATGGCCCTCCAAAGTTTTTTTCAATATGCCGTGGAATGCACAGAACCTCGTGTGTTCAACTGGTGCGATGGTATTCTTCACAGTATGAAGACACAATTGACCAAAAGAAAGAACGGGGACCTGAAGCAATTTGGGTATGGATCCATTTTGGTGTCTTTCTTTCTAGAAAGAGTCCCTCTTTTACGTCTACAGGTAGAGTGGGGTATACCAGCACCACGAGATCCACGAATGAAGCGGTGGTGTGATCTCATGGCCCGACATGTAGCGGGCCCCATTATTAAATACAATGATGCATTCTTTGACTGGTTGAGGCCACCGATATTGATGATAGATGATTATGTATATGTCATTCTGGACTTTCACAATGATCCTGATTTGGTTCTACCTGAGGGTTCTTAGTGGGGGGACCTAGGTAAGAAAAACATTTTGTTTTTATGTTTTTTTTTTTTTTTTAAGATTTTAGAATATAAGATGTTTTTATATATGCTCTCTATCCAACGACTAATCAAACATTTTGTCCATGCAAATGTAGGGCCACGCCGGCCTCTCAGAAATTGCCCCATTCAAAGGTGAGGGGAAACAACAGTAGTAAAAAGATGGGATGCTGACGATTATGAAGCGGTCAAGCAGAATCTAGAGGGTTTGACAGCAGACATTCCAGATATCTCGATCAATGAGATTCTGAGGCGTTATCAGCGCCACACCATAGGCGTGTCTGGTTCTATCAGTCGATTACTTTGCAGAGTAGTCCGAGAAATAGTATGCTACCGTGAGAAGCATCCATGAAGCTATTTTGTAGAAGTCGTGGGCTTCATATTTTGATATTTTGGTCTTTTGGATGGAAAACACCTTTTTGTAAAACATTTTATCGTTATATATATACATGAGGCTTCCACTGACTTACTTTTCTTTATATACAATATGTGATGTGTGATTGGATTTATAAATGTCTCAAATGTTTGTCTAACACATAATTAGCTAATGCATAGGTTAACGTATTTAGACATCTAGGAATGTGTTGATACTCAATATAATCAAAATAACGCTCCGAGAGGCAAATTCGCAAATATACCCGTAACAATGTAGGACTTCGGATAGCATAGACATTACTTAGTTGTAGTACTACTAGTTGTGAATCAAGCTGTACAACCAGGGGACGGATTCCAAGTGAAATAACATCGGTCAACAATTCAATGACTGCACTATATTCTGCGATGTTTTTAGTTGCACGATCGACGCAAACACCATGTAGACTGATTAACTTGTTTGTAGGTGCATAGATTGTACAAGCAGCGGATGCTAATTTTTGAGAACTACGGATAGCGCCATCGGCGAAGCCAATGTGGGGTAGCGGAGACACTGACATCTGGAAACCAAGAACAACGCAAGGTAAGCTACTAGGGGTTGAAACCAAATAACGAAAAAACACAAGAGTAGCACACAAAAGTATGATACAGTAAAAATACAAACACTCATGCAAAGATAACCTAGGCATAGTACTTCTTCAAGTAAAACCCATTTCTGGGTTCACTCAAAGGAATATCATCATAATCGACTAACTCATAGGCTCCTTTCTCCAACACTCGTTTAACAACATAAGGGTCGCGCCACATAGCCTCAAATTTTCCATCCCCTAGTAAATCATGATCTTGTTCATAGAGAAGAACTAGATCACCTTGGGAGAAAACATGTGGTTTAACATGCTTGTCGTATTGGGATTTTACGCGTGTCTTCTGGGTTTCAATTACCAGGGTGGCATCATGACGGGTTTCGTCTAATCGCATTAGATACAGTAGACGTTCTTCTTCGGTAGAGGTGTTGGGGAGAATCTCAACGGCTAGCTTCAATGATGGTATCTCACATTCAATCGACATAACAAATTTGATACCATACACTAGCTGAAAAGGTGTAAATCCTGTGGCAGACTTCATGGATGTCCAATAGGCCCACAATGTTGAAAACAACATCGTGTGCCAACTTGTCTTGTGAATTCCTATTATTCGTCGAAGCATGGTGATAATAACCTTGTTTATTACTTCAACTTGGTCATTGGCCTGTGGATAGTAGGGGGTTGAGTTTTCATGTCAAAGACCCAACTTTTTGGTAAGCTCGTACATCATGAAATTTCGAAAATGGCTACCGTGATCAATGACGATAGCTTGTGGGATTCTGAATCGTGTGATGATATGATTGAATATGAATAGGGATGCAGTTCTTCCGGTATTATCAAATGTAGGCATCACCTCGGCCCATTTTGTGAAATAATCCACGGCTACGATGATGTATCCATGCCCCCCAGCCGAGTGAGGGTGACATGTCATGAAATCAGTGCCCCATTTCGTGAAAGCTCCAATAGAAACTACAGGGTGTAAATGAGTGGGATGAGATCTTATCTTGTTTTTGTACGTTTGAAAAGCATGGCATTTTTGGACAACAATAATACATTCTTTGAATAAAGAAGGCCAAAAATACCCTGCTCGTAAGATCTTTTGGGCAATAGCATACCCAGACATGTGACCACCACATGCTCCAGAATGGTAGTCATTCAAATCTTTCTCAGCCTCATCATAGGTGATACATCATCGAAAAATGGAGTCAACCCCACGGCGATAAAGAGTGTCGTCGAGGATAATATACTGATGGGCTTCGTAACGTATACGATGACGATCAATGCTAGACAAATCAGGTCGAAAAGTATGAGACTGGAGATAAATAATGATATCTCCATACCAAAGGTCATTGGAACTGATCAGAAAGAGGGATTCGTCAGGTAAAGAATCCTCTACTACATTTTCTATGTCAGGGAAAGGAAGGTCACATATCAGTTCAGAAAACACCAAGGATTTCTTAGACTTAGCGCATTCAAACTCTAAGTCAAACTCTTGGAGAATTACTATCCATTTGGAGTATTTCCCCCCTAGAAATTGGCGTGTAAGAATGTGTTGCATAGGGTTTCAATCGAAAATTACATTGGTCTTGTGTAACAGGATATAGTGACAGAAACGTTGGACAACTTGGATAGCTGCCAAGGCCAGTTTTTCAACATGTAAGTATTTGGCTTCGATAGTCGTGAGGCTCCGAATCAAATAATAAATGACATCTTCATTGTGTAAATCGTCTTCTTAGACTAGAACCATGGCAATGGTAGAGTCTAAAGTAGCAAGATAAAGGAAATAATCTCGACTTTAATCGGGTGGGAAGAGTAGTGGGGTACGGGTTAAAGTCAGTTTCAAAGATTCAAAAGCTTTGTTGGAAGTGGTATCCCATACGAACTCAGAACCTTTCTTTAACAGTCGAGTAAATTCGAGTGTTAACTCAGCGTAGTTTGGGATGAAATGACGTAAAAAGTTTGCCTTCCCTTGCAAACTTTGAAGCAGGCAGAGTGAGGAAGGAGGAGGGAGATTGAGGATCGCCTCGACCTTCAAAGGATCTACCCTGATCCCTTGACATGAAACAATAAATCCCAGAAGTCGGTTGAACTCCATACAGAAGACACATTTGTGTGAGTTTAAGCGTATACGATAGAACCGACAATGAAGGAAAATGGCTCGGAGGTGTGCCAGATGGTCACTACGATGCATGGAATGTGTCGGTAGGTCATCTAGATATGGTTTTACAATGTGCTTGATATCATGAAAATCATAAGACATGGCATGTTGAAAAGTGGAACCAACATTCTTTAAACCAAAGGGGAGTTTTCGGTAGGCAAAGGTGCCCCAAGGACAAATAAAAGCAGTTTTGTGTTGATCCGCGGGCAAGATGTTAATTTGATTATATTCAGAGAAACCATCCATCAAAGAGAAGATTTCACTCCCGATTCAATCATCAACGATCTGGTCAACGAAGGGGGTGAGAAAGTTGTCCTTAGGACAAGCTTTGTTGATATCCCAATAATCAACACAAACACGGATCATACCTTGTTTCTTGTTAACCAGAACTAGATTGGATACCCAATCAGTTAAAGCCACTGGATAAATAAAGCCATCTTTAAGAAGTTTTTCAACCTCAAGCTTGATAGCATCTACTTTACGAGAGTGGACCGAGCGAAGTCTCTACCGGACGGGTTTAGAGCCCAGGTACGTCTTAATTTCATGTACAACAATATCGGGGTCAATACCCGACATCTCTTCATAGCTCCATGCGAAGATGTCACGAAACTCCTGAAAATGGGACTTATATGTGACAACCTCATCGGTGGAACATGAAGCTCCGATGTGAACATTTTTGACAATACTAGGTTTAATGGATATGTTGAGGGGGATGGTGGGTGAAATGTTACTAAAGTTCCCTTCATATAACACATCGTGTGTAGACTCAGGAACAGAAGAGAGGACAACAACGCTCGATGGAATCAAGATCCATTGGTAACTCTCTAAGGTGTGCTACTCCAGGAAGAGGATCAAATGATGATGCCCATCATCCCATGGGGTGTCTTCCATGGACATAACCGACATGATCATCTTGTCCATAGGAAATATAACATGGAATAGATCAGGAGATGAATCACCGAGAGAGGGAGTAGAAGGGTTCACCGATTGAATGGCTTGATAAGCGGATTCAACCAGACTTAAAGGCATCTAGTCACCATAGCGAAGATAATCACCAGGTGCGGGTACTATCCACGGGTCAGAAGACGCAGGGGTTTCGCGAACGGAGGTGGATATCATGTTGATCGAGGCAACCAGAAGAGGTGGAACATCGGGTGGTGGGATCGGGAATGTACCCATCAAAGTCGAATCTTTTAGTAGACCCACATCGACATTCTCATACACAGGGGGTGTCTTTGAAATGAAGGGTACGTTGCTAGTACGAGCATCAAAGTTAAAAAAGGCTAGTTGGTCTACCATAACAACTTTTACATGGTGTGCAAAACGTACTACACGGAAAAGAGTAGATACAAATGCATGCATGGAATCAATCCAGCTATGGCCAAGTAAGAGGTTGTAATCAAGAGGTGCATCAAAGACCTCAACTTCAACATTGATCGATTTCCCTTCTAACATAATAGGCAATGAGGGGAGTACATCGTAGGGTTTAAAGCCGAAGCCATTGAAGGCTTTGAGCATGTTGTGTGATTTAGTTAAGGGAGGAGAGCCAATGGATTTCCAACAAGCAACAGACATTACGCATGTCGAGGCACCCTCGTCAATAACGGTTCTACAAATTTTCTTGCCTACGTCAACAACTTGTATCTAAAATGTGAGTTGATGGGGTAGCCTTGGAATGTGATCTTCTAGGTCAAAAATTATCAAATTCGTATCCGTAGGGTCAATTCCACCAATAGATTTTAAGAGTGCCTTCCGTTGAGTGGGACAACTTTGAAGGACTTCGAGAGCTGACATCGTGAAAGGTGCTTATGCCAGATCTTCTACAATACCATAGTTCTAAGCAGCACGTGCATGAGGATTGAAGGCAGACTTTCGAACAACACCCTTTGGGGGAGGGCGAAGAACTGTATCGAGACTCGGTCGTTCAAGATGAAGAGGACTATTGGGGGTGAAGTTGAGGGAGACTTTTGAACCAACGGAGGTGGTATATCATCAAATTTCTCCTTTGAGGAAGAGTAATATTTGGCCCGAGTGGTAAGTGTAACATCATTCTTTTTTGAATCACCTATGCACATAAGTACATAAGAAGTAGTGGAGGGAGAGGGTTGGTCGTGAATGAATAATTAGGCCTGCTGTTGGGAAGGGAAAGTTTGGGACAAAACGACAGGTGTGGGAGGCTTCACGGTCCCTTGAAGGAAATTAGTAACCTCGGCCCATCTTAGAAAATCTTTCGTGTAGTGATCATCACCACAGATAAGGCAAGGGTATCGTTGTTTGCACTTATCCTTATCATCAGCAGGCTGCGTTTTGTCTTTCTTAGATTGCAGCTTATTTTTATCCTCCTTATTCTTACCCTTCCCTTTTTTAGATTCATTTTTTCCGACAGGGGTAGATTGAACGGAGTTCACCTCAGAGATTTTTTCAGTGTAAGGAGTAGGAGACAGAGAATTTTGAACATTAGAAGCATTAGACTTGGGATTGGTGGGAAAGGCTTGTGCAGATTGAGGTTGATCATCGAAGGTTGCAATCACACCATCAACCGCATGAGAAGCAGCAGGGGTAGTTGAGGTAGTGGGGGTAGAAGGACGAGGTGCATCAGGGAGAAAATCGTAAAGAGTACATGTTTGTGAATAAACAAGATCGAGGTACTAAGCGCGAATGATCACATGTTCTTTTGTGACAAGTCCACCCATGGCAATGTCATGAGAGATTTTATTAACGAAGGATTTCGTCAACCATTCTACCAATAGTTGATCAGGAAGATCAAGTTTGATCAAACGTCGTCTTCGTCTCCACTCATGAATGTGATCGAAGATGTGAGTGGCCTTATTTTTCTTGAAAGAACTTAAAATCTCAGTTCCCGTTTCATAACGGATTGGCAACTTGTAGTGTGTGAGGAAAGCCATGGCTAGGGTATTAAACTCAGTGAAGAAGCCTTGTGGTAATTATATATATACCACTTTGCAGCTGGACCCGTAAGAGTTCGTTGGAAGAGTCGTAATCGAATGGAATCATCAATCAAAGAGTTGGACGAACACCAAAGGTGAAAAGTCATGACATGGTTGTTTGGATCTTCTCTCGGTTTACCATCAAATTTTGGAATGTCAGATGGTAGCTTGACTAGTATAACGGGCCAATGGGGAGAATGCAGGATGGGTTCATTCAAGATTCTATACAAGTCA
The DNA here is from genome assembly GCA_000966675.3 of Picea glauca. NCBI lineage: Eukaryota > Viridiplantae > Streptophyta > Pinopsida > Pinales > Pinaceae > Picea > Picea glauca. The sequence goes on along the minus strand of JZKD02S0018518.1, from coordinate 14,889 downwards.
GGAAGATCCAAAGTGGCTAAAAAGGGTAACTGTCTATTCACACGCGGATACTGGTGACTTTGGGGAGGAAGTCTCGCCGGAATACCAATAGGACCATAAGCAGTCTTCATGTGAGGTGAAGGTCATGACAGATTTAGATGTGAATGTGGATGCATGTAGCCCATAGGGTTGTACTGATTAGGGATGTTCCCCTGGAAAGGGACACTATATTGAACGTTCTAACCCCAAATGGGATTGGAAGAACCGAGATATGACTGGCCCGAACTAGGGGGTATGAAAGAGCTAACTTGAGGTTGTTTCCCCCAGATGATTATGGATTTCCCTGGATGAGAAGGTTCCAATACTGGGATAACGATCCTGGAATGTTCTGTCCATAAGGTGAGGTAGAACCTCCAAGAGGGGGTTTTCCTCCGAGTGGGGGTGGGGTCCCAATTTGGCTGTGACCTCCAAATTGAGTTTGCCCCCCAGTGTTATATTGTCCTCTAATAGGAATCTAAAAACCGGAAGTGAATGATGGAGTAGAGCCTCCAATAGGATTTGAGCCACTTGGGCCAAATCCTCCCATAAAAGGTGGATAAGACCCTCTGGAGGGGACCTGGGAAGGTGTCAGAATGAAACAGGCAACAACATTGTATCCAGGAGGGGTAAAAATTCCAGAAACTCCAGACGGAACTTGGGTAGGAATGGGGATAGAAGTATTTAAATCATGGTACCCATGAGGAAGAGATGGGACAGGTCTAGACGAAAGTGGTGTACCGATGGGAGCTTGGGCAACCACCGTATTCCCAATGGGAATAGTTGTAGCATTTGGGACCATTATAGAATGGGCCATCTGAAGAGGGATGGTCGAGATAGGACCAGCAGACTGTGTGTCTGAACCCACAAAAAGATAACAAGTTGTGTTATTAAAGTGATCTAGAGGTATCGTATAAGTAGCAGACGTCTCAGGTACTTCAGAAATGACAGGTATATCAACACATGCACCCGAGCCGTAAAGGTCTCACACTGTAGCCGAGGTTCAAAATATGTTAGTGGTCCAAAAAGGATCGTCACTTTCCGGGCCGGTAAGAGGTCCGACTGGTATTCCAGATGTGTCAACAACAAGTTCTCCAGAGGAATTCAGTCTGAGAATACATCTCTCGTATCAAGGAGGTATTCAAAAAGCATCTAGAGAATTAGAAACAATTCGATAATTGTCTAGAGAGTCGGTTCTTTCTGCTTGATATGGTATATTGTCCCGGACCTCACTCTGTTGAGGAGAGCCCTCCGATGGGTTAGGAAGTAAGGGTTCGAAAACTTCAGGATCTTTTGGAGGTAGTCCTTGCATCCTATGTGAATGGCGTGGAGGGTCAATGTTGGCTAATCCAAAATTTTTATGGAAACAATCTATGGCCAACTATGAAAACAAACAACACTTGCTAATAGAATCTAGGAATTAGACCAAGCAAACAAAACCTTTTTATTTCGAAGTCACTAGTTGGTGATGAAATCCAACGTCGCGAAGTCAAGTCAAGAAGGGGCTAGGACAAAGCGGGTGGAAAATTTACATTGATGACCTGCTTAACAGACTTACACCTTGGTGCAAGCTCCCACACATAATAGTGGGTATACCCTCCAAGGAGCCCGAGTGTGTCTGGCCAACGTCAATTCCACTTACCTTGAAGACTTGCCCCTCCATAGTCACTTCATGTAAGACCCTATGAAGATAGGCAACTAAGGCTACCAAGAACAACAATGATGCTTGGGGAAATAGTCGACAGTCTGATCTACGTGCAAAGGCAGGGTATCTAGCCCAAAATCAAATTGAAAGGATTCCACTCATCATTGTGGGTATACCTTCAAGCGACCCCCATAATATGCACAATCTCTACACTGAGATCAACAAATAAGGGTGAGTAACTCTGCCAATCTCAATGCGAACTTAGGTTTGACCCTTGTGTGAGAAGGGCTTCCCGGGACAAAATGTTGCAAATGGAATTAAACATTCCCTATCATAAGATGATATTGTATGTTTTGTGCTTTGGAGAGTGTGTATCACGGCCTATTCCAAAGCTCTAGCCTAGCTAATGTTGGTGTAAAAGAGCCCTAGAAAATAAAAGTTTCTAATTGATTTTTAGATTTCGCAATGTTTTTTAAAAGTTGTTGTTACTTAAGAGTGAGACAGGAAGGAAACCAATGTTGTGTAGGAACTTGACCCAATAATATGTAAATAGAAATGAATGAGGTAATTTTTCATTCAATGAACTCTATCTACAACAAGGAGAAGGTGTTTCTGGAATGATGTAAGCTACGAAATATACTTTCTTTTTCTTAAATGGACACCAATGCAAACAACCAAAAAACAATGCAGTTTCTCAATGTTCTCTTCTTTTGGATGCAATAAACTTTCCTCATATATGATTACTTGAAAGAGTAAGTGACTTTAAATTCTTCCTTCCTAAAACCAGATCAAGGGCATGATGAAGAAAGTACAAGTAATGAAGGAAAAATTATACACTCAACAAGCACCCAAATCAAACTTTCAATAGAGATAAAAGTAAAAAAATGACAAGAAAATGTACCTTCAAATGTAAATGAAAAATGACTTCCCAATCATCAAGAAATCCAGAACATGTAATCAATCCAAAACGCTGAATCTAATCAAAGACTTTTAATCGAACATGCACTCAGATACACGCTCAGAGATTATATCCTTATCGATAAAAAATAAAAGACAAAAACTGGAAAAGACTAAAAGAGAGGTATTTGATCTCCGAAACCAATCAACAACAAGTTAAACTTCCATAAAACAGTCAAGGGATGGCATAAAAGTCCCTCCCAGCTGATTAAAGGAAAATTGGACATCAACAGAGGCTAAAAACCAACTCAAAAAACTTCGCAGGCGTCGTCGCAGCCTAATATTACATTACAGTGCGGAAATAAAGAGTTTTTGCAGGCCAGAAACAGATAGGGTGCGGAAAGTCCGCACTTAAGCAAACAACTAGGGCACGGAAATTGAAGGTTTCCATAGGCTATGTATGGGGTACAATGCGGAAGTGTCTACAAATCAAGAAATTTTGAGAAGAGGGTAAAGGATCTAAGTGAACTTTCAAATCCAAAGAGTCTGAATGGATCTCCCACAGACCCAGAGACTGATTTCAAGTAAAAAGAATAGATTAAAAGAAAACGGCCGACAAAAAACCACAATCAAGTCGTATCCCCAGTGGAGTCGCCAATTTTGTTATTGGATAAATCAATGAATGCAGACATAAACTAATCTCCCTAGATCCACCTGGATCTAAAACAAAACAAGATAGGACATGACGCTTTCCCTAAGTTGCTACCATTGAATTTACTACCAAAGAAGGAATAGATGACATACCTTTAGATTTCGCTTCCTTACATCTCTGTTGCCCTTGCTTCACTCCAGTGCTCTTGTGAGATCAGATATGCAATGACACAAACCAACCAGAGTGAAAGCAACAATTATAGATTCAATGGAAACATAAACATGTGATCAAGGAGTCATGTAATAAGCCGCTAATGATTTTATGGGAAAGAAACATGTCACCGTATCATATTAAGTAAAAGTGGAAGATACAACCAAATTGCCTTGATGTCGCAAGTTCCCTTTAGGTGGTCCTTTGTTCCAACACACACATACACTTTCTTTAAATTTGTATGAAGATGGTCCACAAAATCTTGATGGACAACTAGAGGCCACAAGCATCAGTTGTAACAGGATCCTTCACATAGACTTCAGCCTATGATTTCAACAATTCTTTGCTCAATCTTGCTTAAAACATTTTCCATGAGAAACCCATCACTATATAGGAGAAGGTGGAGTGGTTACAAGGATGAGGATGATCCCACCAAATCAGAGAAGCTAGTAAAACCACAACCATATGGATGCCACCTCACATTCTAGAAGATTCTCCTTTAGAAACTTCATGAAACTTCTTCCTTTCCTTAGCTTCAAGCATCGCCGCACCTTGCCTATATAGTAGCATGTGGAAATCCCTCGAGCCAGGCATAGAGCAGCCTGCGGAAATCAAGGATATCCGCACTGTGTACCACTGTAACCCCGCGACGCCATTATAAAAATATGCCTTGTAGGGGAAGAACTTAATCATTTTCCTCATGTAAAAGATTGTTTTGAGAGCCTGAACACATGCCTGTAGAGTCATCATCAGAGTGACCAAAATAATGTGTAACATCTAGTCTCTTAGGTAGTTACAGGAGTGAACTTCCACCTAGCTGAGTTAATTAGTCAACTAGTTTTCAGTTAACTGACAGAACAAAGAGTAGTGAGGAGTAGATCAAGGAATCAAGGGTAATGTGCTAGTCTGGTGATGATCCCAAGGCAATTGCACATTATCATGGTGATGATCCCAATGTTGCATGGTGGAAAAACCAATGCAACATCTAAACTCAACTCAACTAGTCAAACTGAAGTTTCAATTGAAAGAGAATATTCTCTAGGTGGAATATTCTCCCCTAAAATATAAGAGACTGGATAATGAGTAATTATGACTAATAAACAAGGAAAACCCTTAGGAAAAAGAAATCCTAGGTGTGTGTGAAGTAACTCCAACAATATGCACATTTACTTAGTAGTGAATGTGGATAATCTAAAAATCTACGAGCCTTCTATGTTGGATCAAGAAATTGAAGAGAAAGTCCTACCTACTGTAGAGGAATTACCACTAGAAACTCATATAGAGTTGGTGGAAGATACATTTTTGCATAAGAAGTCTAGAACTACTAGACAAGGGTAGAATGAGCTTTGGTAGATTTGGTTTAAAGGACAACTTCTAGGCAAGGAAAAATGGTACTACAGGGAGAAGGTAGAGGAAAAATTTCCTCACCTCATTCAACAAAAGGTTGGGTGGGTTCGAGAGATTGGATTGGATCTGGGTTCGAGAGGTTGGTTGTGGTGATATTACGGAGAACATAAAATAATATGGGAAAATGAATACATATGAGAAGGTATGCAATCGATTATTGAATGAGAACATAAAACTTTTGAATGACAGTGTAATCGACTATTTCATAACTTGCTAATCAGACTCACATTTGGAGTAGAGGGGTCATTCATGACAACCAGAGATATTGAGGGAGAGGTGTGGCAACAGCCCTGCCACAACCTACTAGCACTCCCACCGTGGCTAGAACTATAGGTTAACGATTACCTAGTTCGTGAGATCCACTATGTCGTGAGGGTAGACTGAGACCATCGCTCACGAAGATTCTAAGGGGCGCGCAATAAGGCAGGGTCCTTATTCCTTAGAGGCCCTTAGTCTCCCACAAGGTCGCCTGACTGGGTATTGACTCCAAGGGTTGGACGTCTACCAAAATCAGTCAAAAGGCGAGTGGCACCCTTGGAGCACGTAGTGCGTCTTGAAGGGCATGTTGCGGTTTTTAACACTGGTGAGTCAATGAACCTAGGAACCTAGAAAACAATATCTCATTTTGACTTGGTCAGCCTTAAAATAAATGTTGTATGAGTAAATTTTAATAATTATAAAATTTCCCTTAAAAACATTTTTGCTAAGCCTAGTTGAAATTATAGTATAGGTCTAATTGGGGTATAAGGACAAAAACTAATTAATCAATTAATAAAGGGGGAGATGAAGAAAAAACAATTTAAAATTTAAAGGAGATAGAATTTATCAAAAAATTAATTGTTGGTTATGTGCAAACTTGCTAATTTAGAACTTAGACAAAAAGGGGAAAATTAAATGCAAAAGGAATGTGGAACACATAAGAGAATCTAGTCTAGAGAACTTTCCAAATTAGAACTCAACTAAGATTTAAGAAAGACGTCAGTCATTAAGCGAATGTGAGGGAATAAAGGGACATCGAGGAGAAATTTTAGGAACGCTTTTAGGTGGGTGGGGGAAATTGACAATTTAATTTAATTAATTAAATGAAATTCTGGTGCAACTAAGGGATTAGGTGACAAGTGTACGAGGGAGAATTTTTCATAATTAATTTTTAATAAAACGAATTTAATGTGCAAATGGAAATTTCACTAAGAAGAACTCTATAAAATAAATGGCAGAGAAGGGATATGGATCATGACTGGTATGTGTAAGGTTATGCTGCCAGATTTTTCTTGACTGATTTTTCTTGTTGGAGTTGGGATGCCCAGTTCAAATAGAGAGTGGTAGCTCGACCTTGCGAGGCGAGATGTGAGCTAGCTTTTCTTTGGTTTGTGTGCGTGGCCCCGTTGCGGCTCGGGGGGATCAGGAGGAAGAAGAGTACCCTTAGCGTTGGTTGGGAGGTACCGATGAGGTCTTCACGGTTAGCGAGAATGAATACCATCCAATCTTAACTTGAATTAATAAAAAATTCTAGCCGTTGTCTACCAACAAATCCATGGATTTCCATTAGTTGTTGCAAATATTTTTATTGTTTATACATGGAATGCAGTGGGGTTGTAAACTGACACGACCACCTACTCTAGAACTTTAATTTAAAAGTGCTTCCCTCTTTTTATTTTGCTTGGAACTGTAATTGCTATCCAAATTCTTGGATTCCTATCTTGCTAGATGTTGATAAATAACCATGCATGACCTCGAGGTTGATACGCTTGGTGAGCATGTCACTATTTCCATTGTTGAATAGATCTAAAAACTTAAGTCGCCAACAAAGTGGTCGCATGCGATCATCTGGGGGTTGTACCCACTTTTAGGTTACTACAACAGTCCTTCATTCTCTCAAAGGGCGATTTCCTTGTGTTCATATTTTACTCTAGGTTACTGTGCATCCATCCCTGGAATTTAAAAAGGGGCGAATCCTCCTGTGCAATAATTTAACTAGGGATTCCGGATTAAAAAAGATTGCTTCCCTTGCTGGGCGAATCCTTGTGTTAGAGATTAATGGTGGTTATTGTTTTCAATAAAATGGTGTGCCTTGGCTCTTCGCCCGGGGGAGAAATTTTCTTTGCCTTGCTACTGTACCCCTTCACGATTGGGGAAGTTGTTTCTCTGGGTTTCTGTTGCATAGAAACCTTAAGAGATTTTCAAACTTCCTTAATTCCTCACACGACTGCTGGGACACCACTCTGCGATTCCCTTCCCTTGATCCACGTTGTCTTGTAACTCTGCCTTTGGTTTTTGCTCGGTATTTTCAGTCTTAACTGGCCCAACGAATCCCCTTTTTATTTTTTCCCCTTTTTACTCAACGTTTTTCTGTTTCGCTCATCATTCTTGCCCCAAGGAATTTCTCTCTGCTCATCATTTTATTATGCTCAACGTTTATGTCTTGTACCTCTGCGGTTGGAAACGATTTGCCCAACACTGAGTCTCTCTCTCTCTCTCTCTCTCTCTCTCTCTCTCTCTCTCTCTCCGTGTTTGTTTTATTTTTTATTTCTACACTCAACTAGTCCACACTTCCTTTGCCCTCTGCGATTTTTCCTCCTAACTCGCCCAACATGTAATACCCATGCGCTTAACACCTTGCCTCTGCGAATTGATGGTTCTCTGTCAGACCCTTTATAAATATAATTGATGATGGGATTGGATTTTCATAAATGTAATTGATGCGAATGGTTGGTCTATGTCAGGTTTTACTAAATGTAATTGATGCGAATGGTTGTCCTCTGTGAGTTTTTTACTAAATGTAATTGATGCGAATAGTTGGGCTCTGTCAGATTTTTACTAAATTTAATTGATGCAAATGGTTGGTCTCATTTTCACTTAGTCCTTTAATGTCGTGGGAAGCCTTTACTGACGTTGTTCCCTTCCAATCCGTTAAAATACAAAGAAGGACTGCTTGCATTTTGCGTTTTGCCTCTGTTCATGACCTTCAGAATATTGCTCCCTTGCTGAAGACAATAATTTTCATTAGAATTTCCTTTCGCTGGATTAGGTGAGTTAAATACTCTTCAACTTATTATTCTTAGGTTCCATTGTTTGCAAGGCGTTGAGTTGAGGGGTGTTGTAGGAACTTGTAGCTTTATTTTTATAAATGCTTGACACCTTGTAGATAGTATTCCCAGGTCAACGACAATAAATAACTTTCCAATAACTTGAAATGAGGCAAATAACGTTGAAGTATGGCACATAAGATCTTAGAATGCTATGAGCGCATGCAAGGAAGATAGTGAAATATTATAAGAGTTCATTTTTTTATTATTATTTTCATTATGGATATGACACATGCCATTGTGTCATTTCTTTCTTTAACCAAAAATATAGAAACGCCCAGAATGGGCACTAGGAATTTCTAAGGAGGTTTTAGTGAGGCTTCACTCCCCTTATAGAGTGTGAGCGTAAGGGTTCTTGTAGGATGGTAAATAATGAACCTATTCTGACTATGAAACACAACATAGAGGACATGGCCTTGACTACCATGTATTGTGTACTAGTAATTTTTGACCCTAGTCATCTCAACTTAAGGATAAGGTCTTACTTCCCTCCCAATTAAATAAAAGTTAATTTGTGGAAGAATACTCAATGTAGGTTGAATGGATACGACCTTTCTTCAAGGTTATAAATTAATATGCACTACATAATAGGTAGATGCGTTGCAATAAAAATCAACACAACAATTAGTCATAAATGATTTTACCTCCAGTTTTATTAAATAATTTATTAATGAAAATAATCTATCTCTTAATGTGTCCTTAGGTAGATTTTGGGTATCAATCCTTAGTAGTCCTTGAATGATGAATTGGCCTTTTGCACAAATTGTAGAATTGTTTAGTCATTCATGGCTTTACTGGGAGTTAATTGCTTCATAAATTATATAGTGAATATACATATAGTAATAACTCTTAAATTCACCGCTATACAACTCTTATTCTTGATATGATTAAATTGATGGATAATGGATTAGAGATGTTACATTTCTTAGGATTGTGTCAGCATCGCTTGAAAGAATGGCTTAGTAGAGTAGATCATTATTTTACACTATGATGAATTATTAGTATAGTATGATTGATTCCTTAATTGTATGCTCTTGCGCCTTGAATCGTTGATGTGGAAATAATTCATTAACGGAATCGAAACCTTGCATGCACTGATTTTAATGTAATGTATTATGTTAGATTAGGACTTCTTGCACAACAAATTGCATGTCATAATCATAGTTATAGATCTTAGATTTCTTGCGCATTTGGAATTATGTAATAATGATGGTTTTAGTTTTCAGACTTCTTGCGCAATGAATGATGTGTATTAATGATGGTTTTAGATGTTGGGCTCTTTGCGCATTTAGATTTTGGTGTGGATCTCAGACTTATCACACTTATGGATTTATGTCATGCATGATGGGTTAGATCTCCGACTTTTGCGCAAATGGTGTTTATGTCATGAATGTTAGTTAAAGATTTTAGTCTAATTGCATGTAATGAATTGCTTTGTGGTGAATGGTTGTTAGGCCTTAGATATTTGCATAGTGAATTAAATGATGATACTCTTGCGCCTCAACTCTAGGCGATGTATGAGTTTATGTTTATGATCAGATTTCCTTATGCAACAAAATATAGTTGTTTACCTTGCACCTTTTCTTATGTTGTCATATGATGGATTAACAACTTTATTTGCGCCCTTAAATTTATTGACGAATGATTGATGTAGACGCTAAACTTCTTGCGCCATGGAATGCTATGTTACATGTGTTGGTTTATTAGAATGCTATTGTGCCTTGATGATCATTGTGGATGTGTCTGCCTTGTGTCGTAATTGATGGTTAATGCATTATTATTTTTATGTTAAATTATGTGAGAGCTGTGTCGATGAAGTTGTTATTTATTATGATGTTTTAATTACCTAACGAAACAATAAAAACATTTTTTTTTTTTACCTATTGCATGTCACTTTTATTGTCGTAACGGTGGGGCGGTTACAAATATTAACTAAAAAATTGTTTTTAATGACATATAAAATTATAGTCACGATGGTGGGACACCTCACTGCAGATGTCGTCCTCGGGTCAGGTCGTGGCATCTCAGCCACAGACCAATCCAGCAAGTCAGGGATATTCTGCTAACAAAAAAAATGATATATATTTATCTTTGCAAACAATACATATGTAAACCTCAAAATTATAATGACTCCCTAAATTTACAATGCACATTACATTCATCCCAAACATAATCTATTAAACCATAAGCAAAGTAAATCATGTTCTAAACATTACATATTTGTAAGTCATTTACCTTTAAATACTCATTAGTCATGAAACATTATTATATCACATTCATTCATCAAAATTGAATGAATGTTTTCTAATTCAATTTTTGCAAAACTTCCATCTACAAATATATATCTTTGAAAATCATATTGAATAAATATTTTTTAATTCAATTTTTGCAAAACATCCATCGACATCTCTATATCTACAAATATATATCTTTAAAATTACATTTAAAAAATATTAAAAAAAATTGTTTTTAATAATATATAAAATTATATATATATGTAAAACCCTCGCCAAAATATTTTTACTTAAAAAATTGGCAGGTGAAATGGCTTTAATTAAGGCGAAATTTACAAATGAATGGTTACGAATATCTCCATTATTTCAAATTTAGGCTACAATGGTAAAAATATCCCATTTATTCAAATTTTCGTCAAAACTTAGTTAAGAAGATATCCCGTTTTTAACCATTCGCCAGAAATATCGCTTTTGCAACCTTCGTCTATAATCTTTCCCAAAATATTTTCACTTAAAAATTTGGCTTTAAATAAGGCGAAATTTACAAAAAGATTGGTTACGACGAAATTTAAGGTAGAATAGTAAAAATATCATTTATTCAAATTTTCGTCAGGATCAAAACCTAGTTAAAAATATCTCCATTTATTCAAATTTTCGTCAGGATGTTAAAAATATCTCCATTTCTTTCAAATTTGACGAAATCGAAAGAACTGCTGTCGAATTGTTCGCCGGTAAAGCATAAAGCATAAGAAGACATCCCGTTTTTAACCAACAGGATGCCAGAATATCGTTTTTGCAACGTTATTCTACCATAAGCAAATGATGTTATAAATGTATAAAAAAATAATGATAATATTAAAAAAAAGAGAAAAGAAAATATTAAATCATTAGAAAACCATATTTGTAAAATAGCAGATAACTCCACTTCCTCAGAGTTAGGCCAATTATGTAAAACCGCCGCCAAAATATGTTCACTTTAAAAAAATTGGCTTTAGATAAGGCTAATTTTACAAAAGAAAAATTGGCTTTAAATAAGACGAAATTTACAAAAGAATGGTACGATGCCAGTCTGTACAATGCCAGCTTCAGCTCGGATAACGGTACGATGCCAGTCTGTACAATGATTTCAAAATTTAATAATCTCAACGGCCACATTGGGTACCGTGAGCTTGAGCGGATTTGGAAATTAAAAACACTTAAACGTTCGATGAAATCCGGTATTATCATTGAATTTAGACGGAAAATGGAAAGACCAAACACATTTGAGAGTTTGGAAGGGAGAATCGGCCTTTGTTGCCTTGTAGTGAGTCTGCAAAGAGCAGAGGCATTTGGGAGAAGGAGATTGGAGAGTCTGGAAAGAGTAGAAGCATTTGAGAGCTTGGCAGGAAGAAGATTGGAGAATCCAGTGAGTCTAACGTTCATCTGATGGACTCTAGTTCATTCTACGGCATCATACAGTAGTGGCGGCATTTGTGAGGCTGGCTGGGAGTAGAATATTGGAGAAATTGGCATCAGACATGGGAGGGATATGACGCATGGCGAGGGATATGAGGCATTTGTGAGGCCGGCTGGGAGTAGAAGATTGGATAAACTGTGTTTTCTTGATTAGGAGAAGAATTTGGATAGTAGAGCCGAACAGATCTTGACGGATTTGTTTTGAGACTGGGTTTGTGCTTTATTTTTTTTTTTATCTGTTACTTATTTACTTGGGTATTATTGAATATTTATGGGTTTGTGTTTTTTTGTTTTTATCTATTACTTGGAGCATGGCCATGCTTTTTTTCTATGATTTTTTTTTTGCTCTTTTTTATTTCATTTTATTTGTTTTGGTTCTGGTTGGTTGGGTGGATTCGAAAGATTGGATTGGCTTTGGGTTCGAGAGGTTTGTTGCGGTGTATAGACGGTGATATTACGAACATAAGATAAAATGGGAGGAAGGGATACAGATGAGAAGGTCTGTACTGTTATATTTTTTATTTAAACTTTGGAAGGGCAGTGTAATCCACTATTTCATAGCTAGCTATGTAGTTATTAGAGCATTTCATTATTTTGTTATAATAATATGCTCTGTTTTGTGTATCATTATTTTGTTCTAATAATATTTTGTGTTTTGTGTAGGAGTGCAGAGGCAGATCTACCAGAGCTATAAGTGTAGAAAATGTAAAGACTACTGCAATTACAGGTGATTTTTTAAATTTTGCCATCTTTCAGATCATATTTATTAAGTATTAATAGGATAAAAATCTATGAGTGTATTAAACGAAAACTAGGGTTTAAATGCATTTATGTTATAATTTTTGTTATCATTTGTATTCCAATTCGTAGTCCAATTCCATGTAAGGGTTTGGAAATTTTTTTGTTTTTCCTTCCATTTCAATTCGTATTTGTAGTCCGATTTTATACAAGGGTTTGGAATTTTTTTTAATGTCCAGGATTTTGGTTAGTCATTGTTCTTGAGATTTATAGAACTTTATGTTTTATATTGTTTTTCAAAGTTTAATATCTCTAGTTTTTTAGGGTTTTATTTTTTCACATGTTTATTGATCTTGAGATTTATAGAGCTTTATTTTTAATACTGTTTTTCAAAGTTCAATATCTCTAGTTTTTTTAGGGTTTTATTTTTTCACATGTTTATTTTCAATAGGTTTTAATTTTAAGGAGGTATCAAATTGTTTAAAGCTTAGATTTATTAAATATTAAAAATATGTTGGGGTTTTCAGGTTTTATTTTTTTGTCAGTGTGTGTCAAATTTCAATGAGATCTTTTTTGGTAGTATTTGTTCCCAATGTAATAAATGGGTATGGGGATAAAACAGTCGAAAACCTAAATTTATTGAACTAACCCATTCAATTAGATTCAACTAATTTCTATTTATTGTTTACATGAGAAATTTATATTTTATCTTTCAGATCAGGGAACTAATACTCTTGGATGTTTGTGGTCATTCAATGTTTTGGATTTTTCTATGGTTTTATTTTTGGCACTTAGTCTCATTGCCTTTGGGATTTTTAGAGCTTTATTTTTATTTTTTGATATTGTTTGTGAAAGTTCAGTATTCAATGGAAATTGTTGGAAATAATCTTTGATGCTTGTGGTCATTTTGAGGTTTTTATTTCTTTTGATACTGTTCATCTTCAATAGGGTTTTATTTTTGGATAGGATTTTTTAAGTTTCCAGATTTTTTTCTTTTTAATATTGATCAAAGTTTAATTGGATTTTATTTCTGGATAGTGTTTGTTCCAGTGTACTGAGATTAAAACAGTTAAATGCCTAATCTATTAAATTTACCAAGTTTCAACTAATTTATATTTCTTTTCTACCAATAAACTTATATTCTATTTTATTTTTCACATCAGAGAAACTGATACTTCTTGGGTTGGCTAAAAACTTAGATTTCTGTCTGCTTGACTGATATTCTTTACCTATTCTATTTTGAAACTGATTCTCCTTGACAATGCTAAAAACCAAACCAATGTTTCTTCTTAGTATACTTCTCAAATATATATATATATATATATCTCGAAGCCTTCGAAGTGTTTTCCATTGTATTGTAAGACCAGTTTGTCTAACTCCTTGCTCTGTGGGCAAACCTTTCGAAATACAAATCTAGGATTCATTGTTCAATCCGCGCCCCTCAAGAACAGGGAGGGAGATCCGCCCGGCAGTTGAGACTCCTTAGCAAGGGGCTGCCGGTTGAATGGGAGCTTCCTTTCTCTCTGTTGGTATATTCAATTGAGGAAACTCTCAATGAGCGTGGGGTGTGGGAACAGTAGACATCGTAGAATGTCTTTTCAAACGCGCAAGGTTTGGTATCCTTTATTAAAGGATGCCTCCACTGACTTCAGAATCCAATGCCCTCACACACAACCTCCCTCCTGAAACAGGTTCCGCAGGAGAATGTCCATTAGGAGAAAGGCCACTGAAGTCTGGACTCGCTAACCTCCCGAGAATTGGAGGTGGAAGTTAGACGAAAGGAAAAGGTTTGATCATAATGCAAAGAAATATTTAGAGAGTATTCCGATCATTTTTGTGCCAGATCACATCCTTGAACCGATCCCCGGAATCCACCGAAACCCTTTTCTGCTTCTGATCCAGTAAGGAGGCTGCCTCTCCACCCGAGGCCTGTCCATCCTTCATGCTGGAGCCTGGATTTATTGTCCGAAATCGAGACTTTCGTCCATATCTTCTCCAACCTTCCGTGGAGGGACATATGTCCTTTCAAAAAAAGTTAGACAACATAAGAAACAACCCCACGGAAACCCTAAAAAATCCCGCCCTCCATATAGTCTTGCGGACCTCAGGCCCCGTCATGTCATCCAGCTGGTGCCGGAATACCCTTTCTTTACTCGCTATGGAAACAAGAACTAAGGCGGTGATTTAATATATCTCATTTCATGTGGTGGGATGCATGCTGTAAATTACAATGGATTGATTTATATTTAGTATATAATGATTATATATAGAAGAATGTTATATATATAAAAGTTATATTATCATTAGATGTGAAAAGATATTTTAGTTAATTTTTTTTTTGTTATTTACTATTTACAAATAAAATTGTTATTATAAATTTAATCTTTTCATAATGTGAAACAGGAAGATGGAGAGTTTTTTGAGAAGTAGATTTCAAGTGTTTTGATAAAGTATCACATACTTAGAGGAAGAATCGTATATAAAAGGGTAGTTGCAGAGTGCTTTGATAAAGACTCACATACTTGGACAAAGAATAATATATGAAAAGGT
>JZKD02S0018507.1:0-11717 GCA_000966675.3 Picea glauca | reverse complement strand
GAAATGCACCCTCTATGCCTCAACAGGTAAATGTTAAATATAGTAACAACTTATGACTACAACAACTAAATTTCTGAAATTTCATTATTTATTTTCTGATAGTACTACAATATTTTATTTTTTTGATGTTACAGGTGAATTTCATAAATTTTGTTGATTGATTTATTGTGTCAACATCTGTCCAGGGTGACTGTGGAAAATCACCCGCTACATCTGTCCAGGGTGACCGTGGAAATGCACCCGTTGTGCCTCAACAGATAAATGTTAAATATAGTAACAACTTATGACTACAACAACTAAATTTCTGAAATTTCATTATTTGTTTTATGATATTACTACAATATTTCATTTTTTTAATGTTACAGGTGAATTTCATAACTTTTGTTGATTGATTTATTGTGTCAACATCTGTCCAAGGTGATCATGGAAAATCACCCGCTACATCTGTCCAAGGTAACCGTGGAAAGGCACTCATTGTGCCTCAGCAGGTAAATATTAAATATAGTAATAACTTATGACAACAATAACAAATTTTCTCAAATTTAAAGTTCATCTCATTAATTTTATTCATTAATGTATTGTGGCATGGTCGTCGTGGGAAGGCACCCACTCATAGTAGATTATTTTAAGATTATTTTAATTTCATTTATTGTTTGGTGTTTTTAGTCCAGAGTCGATTTAGACGATCAGGATCTTGAGTACAAAATATTTTATTCCACTGACCTAATAGCAACTATCGCGAAGGCCTTGAAGAAGGAAAACATAGAATATCTAGGTTTTTTCGCAAAATACCCATGACACAAGAGGACAGGGCAAGCATTGTAGAGCTACAAAACCTAATAACTAATTTTGGGGTAAGTGGCATCTTCACATATTTTTGTCATCTATGACAATTTCATATCTGTTTTTTTTTTTATATTTTCTATATGATATGATAAAGTAAAGTTTTTCGTTTGTAGGAGTTTTTAAACCCCATGCCCCAGGAGCCTGTCGAGCCTGCAACTACTATAGGTAGCAGTGATGGTCCAATGCAACAAAAAAGTTGACATAGAAAAGTACAAGTGAGGCATTTTTACCCTCCTGAGGTTCCCCTCGAATCCATTGACGAGCCCAATGATGTTGACTGGCATGACACGTCGTAGCATGATGAGACAGAGCCTAGGACTCCACATGACTCCGAAGATGAACGTATTGTAGATGAAGAGGAAGATATTCATGGAGAAGCACAAATTAAAAGCACTAGATCACTAGATCTCACCTTTCTAGTGGATGACGTATGTGTTCCGATCAAGATTCAGAATATTGTAGGTATTTATTAATTAATTGATTCATTTTTATCATGAAATTGAAATGGACATTTGTTGAGATTATTATAAATTAATGGATAACACATTTTTGCAGGAAAACATGTTTTCTACAGAAACTTGAATGACAAAGCATCAGAGTTGTTTGTCCCCACCATTCGCACACAGTGGAATGGCTAAGATAGAGAAAAGAAAGATGAATTGATAGGCCACATGGTAAACTTGTTCAACAATACGTTCAACAAGAAAGTGGTTACAAAGTTAGCCGGCAAGAATTTAAAATATACCAGGGCCCAATATAGGGAGAAATTGCAATTAGACCTCAAGCATAACCACCCTCCCATGGTTCCGGAGAATGAGTGGAAGGCCCTGATAGAGGATGCAAAAGAGAACTTGTTTAAAAAACAAGGAAGACATCCATGACATGGTCAAGAAAGGTACAACACATGTCATATTCTTAGTGAAATATTCTCATTTATGTTTTTATTTCTTGTTTTAAGTAACAATTCCGATATCCAGTTTTTTTCAAAAATTCCATATATAGGCTACTTGAAACCTCCAAAGAAACCAAGGCTAGAATGGAAAATCACGGGTAACATAAACTAGACCAAGGTGGCTATGGAAAACTAAAATCNAATGTATTGTGGCATGGTCGTCGTGGGAAGGCACCCACTCATAGTAGATTATTTTAAGATTATTTTAATTTCATTTATTGTTTGGTGTTTTTAGTCCAGAGTCGATTTAGACGATGAGGATCTTGAGTACAAAATATTTTATTCCACTGACCTAATAGCAACTATCGCGAAGGCCTTGAAGAAGGAAAACATAGAATATCTAGGTTTTTTCGTAAAATACCCATGACACAGGAGGACAGGGCAAGAATTGTAGAGCTACAAAACCTAATAACTAATTTTGGGGTAAGTGGCATCTTCACATATTTTTGTCATCTATGACAATTTCATATCTGTTTTTTTTTATATTTTCTATATGATATGATAAAGTAAAGTTTTTCGTTTGTAGGAGTTTTTAAACCCCATGCCCCAGGAGCCTGTCGAGCCTGCAACTGCTATAGGTAGCAGTGATGGTCCAATGCAACAAAAAAGTTAACATAGAAAAGTACAAGTGAGGCATTTTTACCCTCCTGAGGTTCCCCTCGAATCCATTGACGAGCCCAATGATGTTGACTGGCATGAAACGTCGTAGCATGATGAGACGGAGCCTAGGACTCCACATGACTCCGGAGATGAACGTATTGTAGATGAAGAGGAAGATATTCATGGAGAAGCACAAATTAAAAGCACTAGATCACTAGATCTCACCTTTCTGGTGGATGACGTATGTGTTCCGATCAAGATTCAAAATATTGTAGGTATTTATTAATTAATTGATTCATTTTTATCATGAAATTGAAATGGACATTTGTTGAGATTATTATAAATTAATGGATAACACATTTTTGCAGGAAAACATGTTTTCTACAGAAACTTGAATGACAAAGCATCAGAGTTGTTTGTCCCCACCATTCGCACACAGTGGAATGGCTAAGATAGAGAAAAGAAAGATGAATTGATAGGCCACATGGTAAACTTGTTCAACAATACGTTCAACAAGAAAGTGGTTACAAAGTTAGCCGGCAAGAATTTAAAATATACCAGGGCCCAATATAGGGAGAAATTGCAATTAGACCTCAAGCATAACCACCCTCCCATGGTTCCGGAGAATGAGTGGAAGGCCCTGATAGAGGATGCAAAAGAGAACTTGTTTAAAAAACAAGGAAGACATCCATGACATGGTCAAGAAAGGTACAACACATGTCATATTCTTAGTGAAATATTCTCATTTATGTTTTTATTTCTTGTTTTAAGTAACAATTCCGATATCCAGTTTTTTTCAAAAATTCCATATATAGGCTACTTGAAACCTCCAAAGAAACCAAGGCTAGAATGGAAAATCACGGGTAACATAAACTAGACCAAGGTGGCTATGGAAAACTAAAATCNAAACATAGAATATCTAGGTTTTTTTGCAAAAGACCCATGACACAGGAGGACAGGGCAAGGATTGCAGAGCTACAAAACCTAATAACTAATTTTTGGGTAAGTGGCATCTTCACATATTTTTGTCATCTATGACAATTTCATATTTGTTTTTTTTTATATATTTTCTATATGATCTGATAAAGTAAAGTTTTTCATTTGTAGGAGTTTTTAAACCCCATGCCCCAGGGGCATGCCGAGCCTGCAACTGCTATAGGTAGCAGTGATGGTCCAATGCAACAAAAAAGTTGACATAGAAAAGTACAAGTGAGGCGTTTTTACCCTCCTGAGGTTCCCCTCAAATCCATTGATGAGCCTAATGATGTTGACCGGCATGACACGTCGTAGCATGATGAGACGGAGCCTAGGACTCCACATGACTCCGGAGATGAACGTATTGTAGATGAAGAGGAAGATATTCATGGAGCAGCACAAATTAAAAGCACTAGATCACTAGATCTCACCTTTCTGGTGGATGACATATGTGTTCTGATCAAGATTCAGAATATTGTAGGTATTTATTAATTAAATTTTATCATGAAATTGAAATGGACATTTGTTGAGATTATTATAAATTAATGGATAACACATTTTTGCAGGAAAAAATGTTTTCTACAGAAACTTGAATGACAAAGCATTAGATTTGTTTGTCCCCACCATTCGCACACAGTGGAATGACCAAGATAGCGAAAAGAAAGATGAATTGATAGGCCACATGGTAAACTTTTTCAACAATACGTTCAACAAGAAAGTGGTTACAAAGTTAGCCGACAAGAATTTAAAATATGCCAGGGCCCAATATAGGGAGAAATTGAAATTAGACCTCAAGCATAACCGCCCTCCCATGGTTCCAGAGAAAGAGTGGAAGGCCCTCATAGAGGATGCAAAAGAGAACTTGTTTAAAAAACAAGAAAGACATCCATGACATGGTCAAGAAAGGTACAACACGTGTCATATTCTTATTGAAATATTCTCATTTATGTTTTTCTTTCTTGTTTTAAGTAACAATTCCGATATCCAATTTTTTTCAAAAATTCCATATATAGGCTACCTGAAACCTCCAAAGAAACCAAGGCTAGAATGGAAAATCATGGGTAACATAAACTAGACCAAGGTGGCTATGGAAATCTAAAATCCTAAATAGTAAGAATTAAATGATTAACTGTGGTGAAAATTTATTTAACAGTAGCGAACAAATATAGGTTTTTGTTATTGATAATTTTAATGGTGTTATGCATTGCAGTTAAATATGTTCGACACTGCTGCCACCGAGGAGGACCTAAATCTTGGTTACAAGCATGATTTTAAAAGTGTGATTGAATATAGGAGAAGTTTAGGGCAGATTCCAATATCCCCAGCCACACAAGTAAATAAAATGAATAAAAAAACTGCAGTAGCATGCTTGTAAAGTCTATTCATAGTTTATTATATCACCCTTAACTAAGTATTTATGTTTGTTTTCAAGCAACAGTTCAACTGCAGCAGTGAATCTAGCGGTATTCAACAGACACCACTTCATACTAGGGAGCACATGTCCAATGATAGTGGGGAGCAGAGTACCCATTCCGATATGTATGCTTCAGAATTAGAAATATTTANGCATTTTTACCCTCCTGAGGTTCCCCTCGAATCCATTGATGAGCCCAATAATGTTGACTGGCATGACACATCGTAGCATGATGAGACGGAGCCTAGGACTCCACATGACTCCGGATATGAACGTATTGTAGATGAAGAGGAAGATATTCATGGAGTAGCACAAATTAAAAGCACTAGATCACTAGATCTCACCTTTCTGGTGGATGACGTATGTGTTCCAATCAAGATTCAGAATATTGTAGGTATTTATTAATTAATTGATTCATTTTTATCATGAAATTGAAATGGACATTTGTTGAGATTATTATAAATTAATGGAGAACACATTTTTGCAAGAAAAAATGTTTTCTATAGAAAATTGAATGACAAAGCATCAGAGTTGTTTGTCCCCACCATTTTCACATAGTGGAATGGCTAAGATAGAGAAAAGAAAGATGAACTGATAGGCCACATGGTAAACTTGTTCAACAATACGTTCAACAAGAAAGTGGTTACAAAGTTAGCCGGTAAGAATTTAAAATGTACCAGGGCCTAATATAGGGAGAAATTGCAATTAGACCTCAAGCATAACCACCCTCCCATGGTTCCGGAGAAAGAGTGGAAGGCCCTGATAGAGGATGAAAAAGAGAACTTGTTTAAAAAACAAGGAAGACATCCACGACATGGTCAAGAAAGGTACAACACATGTCATATTCTTAGTGAAATATTCTCATTTATGTTTTTCTTTCTTGTTTTAAGTAACAATTCCGATATCCAATTTTTTTCAAAAATTCCATATATAGGCTACTTGAAACCTTCAAATAAACCAAGGCTAGAATGGAAAATCACGGGTAACATAAACTAGACCAAGGTGGCTATGGAAAACTAAAATCCTGAATAGTAAGAATTAAATGATTAACTGTGGTGAAAATTTATTTTACAGTAGCGAATAAATATAGGTTTTTGTTATTGATAATTTTAATGGTGTTATGCATTGCAGTTAAATATGTTCGACACTACTGCCACCGAGGAGGACCTAAATCTTGGTTACAAGCATGGTTTTAAAAGTGTGATTGAATATAGGAGAAGCTTGGGGCAGAGTCCAATATCCCCAGCCACACAAGTAAATAAAATTNGCCTTCTTGTTGTCCTCCAATAGTATTTTGATGATCCTTATCAGGATTTTGTTGGAGGACTCTGCTAAACCATTTCCCTGGGGATAGTATGGGGTGGAATGAATCAGCTTGATCCCGAAAATCTCACAGAACTAGGCTAACGGTTTAGCCTTGAAGTAGGTTGCATTATCAGTGACAATTTTACTTAGGAAGCTGAACCTTGTGATGAGATCTTCCAGGAATCCAATGATTACCTTGTGGGAAGCATTCCTGGTGGGAATAGCTTCAATCCACTTGGTAAAGAAATCTGTAGAAGTCAGGATCCATCTGTGTTTCCCACTGGAAGCGGGGTGAATTTCTCCAATGAAATATAGGCCCCATTGCTGGAAAGGTCCTGAAACAACCACAGGATTTAACAACAAGGACTTGAGCTCTTGTTTTCCTACAAATATTTGACATTTCATGTAGGCTCTGACCCTTCTGTAAACGTCAGTGAACACGGTGGGCCAATAGTATCCAGCCTTGAGGATTTTGTAGGCTGTGGTTTTCCAGAAATGATGCCCTCCACATAGGCTGTCGTGAAATTCAACCATGATCCTGTCAGCCTCTTGTGGATCTACACATTTCAAAAGCAACCCCAGGGGATCTTTCCAATATAAATCTTGATTGATAAGGAAGTATCTGACTGCTTTGAGCTTTAGAGCTCTTATCTTGTTTCTTTGTAGGCCGTCTGGAAGCTGCAACTCTTGCAGAAAATATATGACATCCTTATACCAGGGACATCGAGCCAATGGGAGCTCCCTTCGAGGGTCTATTTCAGACAGTCGATCCTGCTAAGTTCCTGAGCATTCATTGATGAAACTTACCCCCAAAGCTTGGCAATTGGCTTTAGCCAACAACTTAGCTAAACCTTGACCTTTGATCAATTTGGTAGGTTTTATTTCTAGGTCAAATTCCAGAATCTTGGATATCCACTTGCTCCTCCTCCCGTCTATGTCAGGCTAAATAAGAATGTCTTTAATAGCAGCTAAGGGGACATAGGCAATAATTTTTTACTACAGGACATAGGTCCTAATGGCCTTGAGAGCCTTTACCAGGGCATAGGCCTACTTCTCCANAGGGTTTTATTTCAGCAAGAATTTTATTATACATCTTATTGAATCTTTTGGAGAAGTTAGAGACAGACTCTCCTTCCATCTTCTTCAAAGACCCAAACTCGGTCATGTAATACATGAAATCCTTCCTATCTCCCCACTGCCTCAGGAAAGCACTATCCAGAGCTTCAATTCCAGCAATAGATGTAGGGGTCAATCCTCTAAACCACTTCCTCACCCCGCCATCCAGACTTTGGATGAAAACTCTCATCCAAACATCTTCATTTTCAATATTCAGGTTGTTTGCATAACTGTAGAAAGAAGCCAAGTTCTCTTCTGCAGTTATATCTCCTTCCCTAGTGAACTTGGGAATATACTTCAAGTAATCTCCAGCAGGGAGAGGATTCATAGGATTGGGTAGGATTAAGGGGGCATATCAGGCAATGACTATGGCATCCATTCTATTTAGAGGGGGATTAGCACCAGCCATAGGAATATTAGGTGGAGGAGAAATTGGAGGAGAATGAGTGTGAACGAGGGATATCGGGAATGAAACTCTGAGTGGAATGGGAAACAATAGGGGATTTAGGGAGGAGGCTAATGGGCTTAAGTCAGTGGATGCTCTTCTTTGTGTAGAAACGGCAACAGTAACAAGAGCAGGAGTGGGGAAATCTTTTGTGGTCCCAGGTCTACGCCAAGGTACAGTTTCAGGGGAGAGGGGAGTGACAAGGGCTTGTCCTTCTGATCTAAGACCAAGAGAGGAAAACTCAGCAGGAACACTCCCGAAATTTAGGAAACAAGAAACTTCAGAAATAGGTTTGTCAAGAAATTGAGGAGGAGGAAAAGGAGTTCCTACAGAAGGATATGGCGGATTACCTAGTTTGGCGGTGGAAGATTCTCCTTCAGAGGCCTTTCCTTTTCTGAGAACCACCTCCAGATCAGTTTCAGGTGCAGCTAGAGGCAACTGTGGATGGGACCACGTGTGCCTGCCTCTAAAAGCCACAATTAACATGGTAGGTTCACCACAGTGGAGTCGTAACAATGGAGTCACCAGGTGCATAGTAGCAATCTTCAAGGGCTTTGATACCTGATGCACCTTCAGAATCAGAGGCCCAATGTCGTTCAATCCCGGGGAAAATTTTCAACTTCATCCCCGACAATGGCACCAGAAATGTTAGTGTCATAAGTCAATCCTGGATTGCTTGCAGAAGCAGAGCCCAACACCCATCAGTTTTATGTCACGATAGTTTTAATGGGTGATCAAATGGGTAGAGACTCGAGAAGATATCGCTCTAACTCGAGAACTGAGTCTGGTATGTAAGGAACAAAGGAGGTCTTGATCTAACTTCAGTCAGTGAGTTGATTAAAAGATGAGCAGGTGGAAGACTTGGGAGAGAAGTGAGAAAACTACTTCAGGAAACAGGCCTTTCAACAGTTTGTAGAAGAAAAACTCTGAATGCAAGATCCTCTTGGTTCAGGGCTTCGAGAAACTGACAGGGGGACTTGACTGGATCCTCCAATTCCAAGTCGTTCAGTGCTAAGAAAATCATAGAGACCGATTATAAACAATGCAATTGTTACAGTGATCCAACCTACATCATCCTATAACAGTTACGACTCGACTGGATCCTCCAATTCTGAGTTGTTCTAACACAGTGTAAACAAAGACGTGAAGGAAACTGACATTCATAAGGCAAGAAGTCTCAAGAGTCCATGCATAACTAGAATAATAGTGCTTCATTAAAGTTTTACAACCGGGAGCCTCGCTCAANCTAAACCACTTCCTCACCCCGCCATCCAGACTTTGGATGAAAACTCTCATCCAAACATCTTCGTTTTCAATATTCAGGTTGTCTGCATAACTGTAGAAAGAAGCCAAGTTCTCTTCCGCAGTTATATCTCCTTCCCCAGTGAACTTGGGAATATACTTCAAGTAATATCCAGCAGGGAGATGATTCATAGGATTGGGTAGGATTAAGGGGGCATATCAGGCAATGACTATGACATCCATTCTATTTAGAGGGGGATTAGCACTAGCCATAGGAATATTAGGTGGAGGAGAAATTGGAGGAGAATGAGTGTGAACGAGGGATATCGGGAATGAACCTCTGAGTGGAATGGGAAACAATAGGGGATTTAGGGAGGAGGCTAACGGGCTTAAGTCAGTGGATGCTCTTCTTTGTGTAGAAACGACAACAGTAACAAGAGCAGGAGTGGGGAAATATTTTGTGGTCCCAGGTCTACGCCAAGGTACAGTTTCAGGGGAGAGGGGAGTGACAAGGGATTGTCCTTTCGATCCGAGACTAGGAGAGTAAAACTCAGCAGGAACACTCCCGAAATTTAGGAAACAGGAAACTTCAGAAATAGGTCTGTCAAGAAATTGAGGAGGAGGAAAAGGAGTTCCTACAGAAGGATATGGCGGATTACCTAGTTCGACGGTGGAAGATTCTCCTTCAGAGGCCTTTCCTTTTCTGAGAACCACCTCCAGATCAGTTTCAGGTGCAGCTAGAGGCAACTATGGATGGGACCATGTGTGCCTGCCTCTAAAAGCCACAATTAACATGGTAGGTTCACCATAGTGGAGTCGTAACAATGGAGTCACCAGGTGCATAGTAGCAATCTTCAAGGGCTTTGATACCTGATGCACCTTCAGAATCAGAGGCCCAATGTCATTCAATCCCGGGGAAAATTTTCAACTTCATCCCCGACAATGGCACCAGAAATGTTAGTGTCATAAGTCAATCTTGGATTGCTTGCAGAAGCAGAGCCCAACACCCATCAGTTTAATGTCACGATAGTTTTAATGGGTGATCAAATGGGTAGAGACTCGAGAAGATATCGCTCTAACTCGAGAACTGAGTCTGGTATGTAAGGAACAAAGGAGGTCTTGATCTAACTTCAGTCAGTGAGTTGATTAAAAGATGAGCAGGTGGAAGACTTGGGAGAGAAGTGAGAAAACTACTTCAGGAAACAGGCCTTTCAACAGTTTGTAGAAGAAAAACTCTGAATGCAAGATCCTCTTGGTTCAGGGCTTCGAGAAACTGACAGGGGGACTTGACTGGATCCTCCAATTCCAAGTCGTTCAGTGCTAAGAAAATCATAGAGACCGATTATAAACAATGCAATTGTTACAGTGATCCAACCTACATCATCCTATAACAGTTACGACTCGACTGGATCCTCCAATTCTGAGTTGTTCTAACACAGTGTAAACAAAGACGTGAAGGAAACTGACATTCATAAGGCAAGAAGTCTCAAGAGTCCATGCATAACTAGAATAATAGTGCTTCATTAAAGTTTTACAACCGGGAGCCTCGCTCAACGATTCATAAGGACTAAGTCTATATACTCAGGAAAATTCACCTAACAGAGGCGTGCTCAGTCATCCAAGGCATGGTGTCCCTTCATTCAAACTCGGACTGATATTCTTCGTCAGGCGCCACCTTAACTGCGCATGGCTCCTACAAGGGGAGTAGTTGATCCATTAAGTGTTGAGTTAGCATGTGCAGACTTCTTTGGCTAGTCAAGGACTTCAGCATGGCTTCTTTGGAAAAAATGGTACATAGAACCCTCTCGGGCAGACAGCTTGCCAAATCCTCCATACCTCACACTTAATGAGTGAGGAGAGGTTTCAACCACCCTCTCTCACCTTCATTTACTCCAAGCGAGAAATAAGATTGAAATCAGATCTGACGGCACCTGGAGATTGCGATGACCCCCTCTGTGACTGAACTCGACGTCTTTGGCCCCTCTTTCACAGCTCTTTTTATTTTCCAAGTGACCACGGGATGTGACCCTGAGTTTATTTTAAAAGACGCTTTTGGCGTTGGTGAGTAGGAAGGGGCTGATCCTTTCTCATCACAGTGGCGATGAGAAAAGCGTCGAGATGGATTAGTTTGGCACCACGCATCCCTCTCAGATCTAATGGTCCTGAACTCACTCGACGATATTGTGGGCTCGGGTCCTGGATGCTCCTAGTACTTCGTGTTTTGGGGATATGAAAGAGAGCCTCCTTGTGCGTCGGAGTCGCAATGGGAGAAAAGGAGAGGGGCCTAATCATGCACCACATGTTCCTTTTGGATGGACAGCTAAGACTGCTCTGTGATGCTGTAGGCCCGAATTTCGGTGCTTTTGGGGTTTGGGGTTTCAAGATGTAGAACGACATGGAACCTTCACCCCTCGAACTCCCGAATGCCAAAATGTCATCGCGATTAGATCTCGCACCACACATCCTTTGGATGGATGGTTGCTGTATTTTCCTGCATGCAATATAGGCGCTATCCATCGTGCTAATCTCAGCGCAACTCTGCTAACCACGATTTCCCGCCAACTGTCGATCTACTCCTATGGCTGAATCTGGATCGTCGACAATATAATTTCGCCAGCTTACTTTCTTGGAAGCCTGAAACGAGATTTTTCCGTGCCGCACTTGGGCACTTCTCACGCAACTTGCAGACCTAAATACTCTTGTGCCCAGGACAAGAATTGTTACTAACACCACCCAATGGTAGAAATAGATCCTTCTGATATAAATAATCTTCCCTCAACATCTTCCATAATTGGTAGTTTTGGTCGTTAAATTTCTCGACC
>JZKD02S0018496.1:4539-16928 GCA_000966675.3 Picea glauca | reverse complement strand
TTTTATACTTTCAACGTGTCTCCTAATAGAGTTTTTTTATGCCTTTTAAAAGATAGTCACACCAAAGAAATAAACCCTAATACCAAATACCTAAAATAACATAATAAGCCAAAGTACACATAATGTATACAAGGTGTGAACGTGGAGTGCAACTCCCATAGATATAATAGAGAGAGATATATAATAACTCCTTATAAAATAGGAAAACCTCCTCCAAATAACCCCAGTACATTCACATATCAAAATATTATGTTCATTTCAACAGTGACTATATTGACCTCTAAATATGCCTATTATCACTCATTGCACCACGTGGGCCATTTATTAGGTTGATCCCTATTAAATATGCAATTACCTTGTACAATACATTTTAACCCCATATATGCTCCCCCTGGGATCATATCATAGTGCCCTCCGAAAAGCTTCATTCTCAAAGCTTTGTAGTTAAGGGTTTTACATGTGATGAAACCAAGAAATAGGTTTTCCTTATATTCTTGCTCTCTTACCATCATTGATGACGACCCATTCATCCAAATTCAATTATTTTTGGTCTTAATCCTTGATTGTTGGTTGCTGCATAATTTTCTCTCCTTTGCTTCCATGTGTTATTGTTGTAACTTCTCTAATTTGTTGTAGTTGTTGAAATTTGGTAATATCCTATCAAATAATGGTTCTAAGGTGCTATGTTCCATGAATATCACTAATTATTCCAGATTATTCCTTGTTAGTGTCGATGTCAGTCTTCTCATCTTTCTTATAAATTTTCTTAGTAATGAGGGTGTCGATTTAGTTTCACCTTTGATGATTTATTTCATTATGCATACCCATATCAACAATCTTCTTTTCAGGGATAATGTCATCCTCTATCCTTCGTTCTTGGTCTTTGATTACTGTAGCCTTTGAGATAATACCATCATATTTGACATGTACATCCTCAAGTTGGAGCTCAACTTCTTCAAGTATTTCTTGGTGATTTTCTTGAATCTTGTCTCCCTTCTCTTCTTGAAGTTGCAATGGAATGGCATTCATCAAATTCTTGCATCCTTATTCAATTCTAGATTGTATTTATGATTTTACCCCATCGATATTTAAGGTTTCTTCAACCTTCTTGCAACTTCCCTCTTCAAGTCTTTTTGTAGTATTCTATTCAACTATTATGGTAATATCTTTATCCTTATTCTTTGGCTTAGATGCTTGTAGACACTTTTTCACATTCTTAACATTGTTAAGTAGGTCTTGATCATGTTTACTCAACCTTATGATTTCTTCATCTTTCCTTTTCAATTATTCCCTTGACCCATCCTTTTCCCACATTCCTCTGCTACTCTTTTCTGAACCTCCTTCATCAATGCTTGATTAACATATTTCATCTTGGTGAACTCATCACATTTATTTATAAGGTCTTCTTTTAGCTCTTCTTTTCCTTATACAATTTGATTTTTTTTTCTTTAGCTTAATTGAATTCATCTTGAATTTTATGTGTTGACTCCAATTTGTGTCCTTGATCCATTTATTTAAGAACAATTTTTCAAATACTTCCCATGTGGTGTTTCGTATAGTGTCATCATCAAGACTCGTCCACCACTTAAAAGCTTCACTATAAAAAAAGAACGACTTGCCCCCAAAAGATTTTTATTATTTTCCTTTGACATTCTCAACCATTCCATAAGATCAATTTCATCTTTATCTTCATCTCCTCTAAATGTAGGTATTTTCATTGGTCCTTATTTGGGGTCTAACCATAACAATCAACTTATAGCCTCACTATATTAACAATAATGATTTCAATAGTTATGATCATTTTC
This sequence comes from Picea glauca, assembly GCA_000966675.3. Taxonomy (NCBI): domain Eukaryota; kingdom Viridiplantae; phylum Streptophyta; class Pinopsida; order Pinales; family Pinaceae; genus Picea; species Picea glauca. Next base: position 15,123 of record JZKD02S0018496.1, on the reverse strand, counting down.
CCAATGTGTTTTACTCTCTTTTAGCTTCTTAGGGATTTTGAATCATTGATTTGGATTTATGAGCGGAACGAAATAAATAACAGACTAAATACAATAACACAGAGATACATAGAACAACAGAACATATCTAGTGAACAATAACTTCTATTGAATAAATAAAATAGGTTGAAACTGTAAAACTGCAGAACTTTAAAAAACTTGCTCGAATGGTGGTAGCTATCTCTGAGAAAAGATGTGGCTTCTAAGCGCATCCGTCTAGAAAAAATCATTACAATGAGGCTCCAGAGGCCTTTTTAACATTACTCATGAATGCCAAAACCCTAGACATCCAAAAATCTAACTCTAGGAGTTGAAATACCAAAATTTATGTGGGCCCCGATGGGAAAGTTGGTACCTCAACTTCTCGGGGTTGTAACTTTTGCATACGACCTTCGTTTTAGGCGTGTGATAGCCCATTGGAAAGGTATTTTCAAGAACTACACATGATGCCATCAAACTATGACTTTTTCTATAGTTTGACTTTGTCAAGCCAAAAAAACATTGTTTAGGGCCCCAAAACAACCCTGGATGTACAGAAAGATGTACTGACATGAAAACTTCCAAAACAAGCAAGTTGGATGAGGTGGGCGGCCACTAATATCCACCTGGAAGTTGTGTAGGGCTTCAAACAACCTTAGAAGTTTAGAACCCACAATTACAAAGAATTACAAAAGAACATCCTGAACTAAAAACTGTGAAGAGGAGCCAGTTGGAATAGGTGGGTGGCCACCAATATCCACCTGGATCAATCCTCCCCCCTTAGGAAGTAATGGTCTCCATTGCATTCAATGCCCCCATCAGGTGAGGAAATTTCTACTAAATCTGGCTCCGGGTGAGACATTTGCCTTGGTGCAGGAGTTGCCCTGCCTTAACAACCTGATAAAGTTGGATCCTCTGCTAGGGAGTGCCCTTGTCATGTGTGTCGACTATCTGATCAATGGAGGCATGTTCCATGCAGTCATGGTTGAGCTCTATTGGTGTCAACTGTTCTACAATCTCCAAGGTGTCCAATAATGGTGGAAAATATGGTCGGAGGAGGTCAACATTGAACATTGGGTGCAAGCCAAGGAAGGTTGGAGTGTTGAGCTCAAAAGCATTGTCACCCGCAACATTGGTGATAGTGTAAGGCCCATATCGAAGTTGACAAAGCTTTCGATGGGGCCCCATAAGGCATTCTTTTTGCAAATGTAACCAGACCTTGTCTCCCACCTAAAACTTGTGCGGTACCTGTGTTGATCATGGTGTTTCTTGCACTTAGCATTGGCTTTCTGCAAAATCTCATGGACATGTTGGCGGATGTGTTGAATCTGCTCGATGAATCTGGTGGCTTTGTTGGCCTCAGACTGAGCATGGGAAGAATATGTCTGTGTGGTTGCAAGAGGTAGTGCAACATCAATGGGACCCAAGGATTTGAATCCCAACCCCACCTGAAAGGGGCTATGACCGGTGGAGCTATGGAGTGCCTTGTTGTAGTTATGTTGAACATTGGGAAGACTCCATCCCATGTGTGCAGATGCTTAGAGTTATACATGCACATGATGTGCATAATCATTTGATTGATGACTTATGTTTGGCCTTTGGTTTTAGGGTGGAAGGCAGTGGATTTAGTGAGCTTGGCATCCAACAATGACCAGAGACTCGTCCAAAAGGTGTTGAGAAACCTGTTGTGTCGATCAAAGATGATGGTCTGTGGTATCCCAAAATGGACCCACACTCGTTCGAAGAAGATCTTGGCAGTATCTGTCATTGTGATGCTCTTCGTGCAGGCTGTGAGAATGACCATCTTCGAAAACAGATCAACCACCACAAATACACAATCATTGACTTGCTTGGTGGACAGAAGGCCAGATATGTAATCCATTGAGATGGATTCCCAAGGCTTCTCGGGAGTAGGAAGATGGGTGTATAAGCCTTGCTTATTGATGGCTAGCTTGGCAATGGCACATGCAATGCAAGATTTGATATACTTGCTGACGTCCTTTCGAAGTTTTGGCCAATAAAAATGTTTCTGTAGAATGACCACAGTTTTCTCCACACCAAAATGTCCTGTCATCCGACTGTAGTGAGCCTCCCAAATAAATTTGCATGCTTACAGGAAAATAGAGATGGCCCATATGGCATAACAATCCATCCTGAATGTGAAAATCGATGACATTTGCGCCTATACCCAAGAGCTGATAGGTGGTGGCAAATTCTGGATATTGTTGATATAGTTCGGGCCACTCAAATGCCTCATGCCCATAGGAATGGAGCACGATGGTGAGTGCAACCACAGGAGGTTGACTGAGGTAGTCAGCGACACGATTTGTGCTCCATGTCTTATACTTGATGTTGAGATAGAATTGTTGCAGGTAGGTGGACCACTTATGTTGGTGGTCGTTTTGCAACTTCCCCTGTGTTTGTATGAACCACAAAGGCTTGTGATCAGTGTGGATGATTGTCTCCTTTCCCAAAATGTAATGTTTTCATTGACAACATGATTGTACAATGGAATACATTTCCTTGTCATAGGTGGGGTATTTCCAGACAATATCTGAGAGTGTCTCACTAAGGTATGCTACCAGGTGAACATGTTGAGTGGGAACTGCACCTACAACATAGTCGGATGCATAAGTCTCAATCTCGAACGATTGTTGCAGATCGGGTAAGGAGAGTATTGTAGTTGAGCATAAGCTATGCGTTAGATCATTAAATGATCGTTGTTGTGCCTTCCCCATGTGAACTTTGCCTTGCAACCGCCCTTGGTCACTTAGCTGAGGGCCCATGCGATATGGGAGAATCCCAACACGAACCGTTGGTAGAAGTTGGCAAGTCCCAAGAAGCTCTGAAGCTCAGTTAGTGTGGTCAGGGTTGGCCAATCACAAATGACTTGGATCTTAGTTGGATCCACATGTACCCCATGTTCATCAACAATGTAGCCCAAGTGTTGGACCCAGTTCATACCAAAGGAGCATTTTTCCAAGTTGGCATATAGCTTGTGCTATCGTAGAGTGCTCAAAACCTATTGAATATGTTGCATGTGTTCCTCCCAAGTTATGTTGAAGATGAGGATGTCATCCAGATATACCACCACAAAAGAGTTGGTAAAAGGTCTCAATACATCATTCATCAACCTCGTGAAAGTTGTTGGTGCATTTGTTAGGCCAAAGGGCATGACCATCCATTCAAATAAACATTCTTTAGATTTGAAAGTTGTCTTTCATACATCAGTCAATTCGATGGGAACCTGGTGGAAGCCAGACTTTAAATCAATCTTGTTGAAGAACTTGCCCCCCTTGAGTTGGTCAAGAAGGTAATCAATTCGGGGACTTGGGTATCGATTCATGACTATGATTTTGTTAAATGCTCTGTAATCAATGCAGAGCCACCAAGTCTCGTCTTTCTTCTACACCAGTACAATCAAGCTTCCACAAGGGGAGGAGATGGGTATAATGTGCCCCTTTTGAAGCATCTCTTGGATATGACGCTTGATTTCATCATTTTCCATCAACAAGCTACGATAAACTGGTTCATTAGGTACAGGTGCACCATGTTGATATTATGGTAGTTGCGGGAGGTATTAACCTACACGTGTAACCCTGACAAGAATAAAATATTTCGAAAAGCAAGCAGAAACCATAAAGATTTGGACATAACCCTAGAAGATAAGTCAGTTAAAGAAAATAATTAATATTGAGTCTTTAGCCTCCAAAAAGAGAAGTTGGCCCAGACAGCTAAGAAAGAGCAGTATAAATACAGGATGCCAGAGCTCATTTGTACACACACAGCTCGCAACTGCAGAAATCTAGTGCGCACTGCATAAATTTAGTAAGTGCGCAAGTATGGAGAGTAGCTGCATCTGCAGCGACTACAACTTGTATTTTTGGTTTTAGGCTTGGCCTTTCTCTTGGTTATGGTTTGGAATTTCTGTTGTGTGCTCTAGCTCTAGAGAGAGGTACGCTACATTGATTGGCTATTAGGCCTAGGGTTTGCTTCCAAAATTATTCTTTGTCAAGGTTAAGGTGCTTGAGGGTGGCTTCGACCTATGGTTGGGTGACAATATTGCTATATTGTCTATGGTTAAACGAGCACACCTATTTTTCTAATAGGTTATGGGCCCACACTATCTTCGGACAGTCTAACTGTTGGAAGATAGATTGGGAGGATTTTGCTTAGTTATAGTTGCAGTCAAAGTTTTTACTGCAGTAATGAAACCCTAACCCTCTTGTTAAGGCACCTTAAAATAAGACATTGACCTAATTTCTGGATAGCCTAGTGCACCCTAACCCAGCGCACCTCCTGGTACTCTCAGCAAGCTAAGACGTCAAGTTTGAGTTCTTGTTCAAAGTCAAAGGTTGAACAAGTCAAAGTCAAAGTAGTCATGATTTACTCTATGAAGTTAGAAAACAAGTTAGAAGGGGCTTCTAACTTCAGAGCATGGAAGACAAGGATTGACCTCATCCTTGCCAAGAATAAAGTGTTGGATATCGCAAAAGGAAAGATCGTGGAACCACAGTTTGAAGAAGGAAAAGAGAAGGAACCTCATAACGTTGCAGTAATGGAGAATTTCAAGGACAATGCCATCAATGCCATGAGTATCATAATGGACTCTATAAAAGACCACTTGATACCCTACATCTCTCATCTTGACTCATCTAACAAGATGTACGATGCCCTAACTAACGTCTTCTCAGTCAGAAACATTGGACAAGTAATGAGTTTGAAGAATGAGCTCTATGACATTAAAATGAATGATGATGACAACATAACAACATACCTTGTGAGAATATCTCAGTTAAGAGATCAAATACAAGTTATTGAAGAAATTATTTTAGAGAAGGAACTGGTAAATATAGTACTCAATGGCCTTCCCAAGACATGGGATGCATTTGCCACAAGCATGGACACAAGAAAGGAGTATCCCACATTTGAAGAACTTTGGACTTGTTGTGCACAAGAAGAATCAAGGATTAGCGCAAAAGAGAAATCCCAAAGTAAAGATCAAGCCTTCACAACAAAGTTCAAGAATTTCAGGAATAAGAAGAAGTTTGGCTTGAGGAAGAAACCAAATCAAGAAAAGGATATGTCAAAAATACAAGGCTTCAACTGTCGAAAATATGGTCACTACAGAAACCACTGTCTTGAGTTAAAGAAAAGGAAGGAAACAAACGAAGCATCAGTTGCCGAAGAAAGGGAACCCTCAAAGAAGGTTAAGCAGGATAAAACATATTTCTTCTTCTAAGTCAAGGTAACAATATTCTTCAAAATTCTTGTACATACCATGTTCACATAGTTTATGTACATATAATGTATATCTATTTCTTGGAAGATAAGATGTTCAAGTAAAACAATACCTATGGAAGAACAACAAGATAAGGATTTCTATCATGATGACTATAAGTCAAGCAATACACATGAAAAGATGAAGTACATTGACAATCTTTGGTAACAATTCCCGTGGAAGCTATTATATAAGTAACAACTGGCAGATAATCCGAAATCAAAATCAAACTTGAAGAGAACTAGAAGGAGTCAAAATAGAAAGAACTTAGCAATACAGAGGAAATTATAAAAATACTTGTGCATAAGGAAATAAGGATGCAGACGGAAGTGTGGACTATCTTAGATGGAGGGAGCTGATTACAAAAATCCAAAAGAAGAGCATGCATTCATATATGAAGCAAGGATTAGGAGGGAGCTAATCCTAAACATGATCCATTGAGGATTATGAAGTATCTATCCATGTTCCCATTGAAAGTAGCAGCCATGATAAGCAACACATGTTCAGTTTGACTCTAGAAGAAGTCTTCTTCGGAAGGAAGCCTTAAAGTATCCTTGGTTGTCCATCTACATCCATGATCCTATGATGAAAGGAAGAAGTTGGAATCTTCAGGGCATATAGAAGACCCCATGGACYCAAGAGCTAAAGAGATACATGAGGAAGAACATGAATATTCCAAGAAAGAAAGAAAAACAAGAACAACCAATTATTATACCGAGAATCACCACACTACCAGATTGGTTTGAAACCACTAAGAAGCAATCGAGTAGAAGGAATGTAAGTTATGATAAAGAACAATGTATGTAATAAAATGTGAAAAATAATTATGAATGGAAGCATTGCAAGATTCATAGGTTCTCCCAGAAGGAGGGAGAAGACTATGACAACAACTTGTTCAGTAAACCAAATATACCTCTTGCAACATCCATGGATTGGAATTTACATGTAAAATACTACACTTCCCAATAAAGCAAGTGAGAAAGAAGCTTATACCAGAAAGAGACCCATGTATGCAGATATGAGAAGACCTTGCATGGATTCAAACAACTTGATGCAGATTATCTCATATACAACATAAGCGTGGTGAAAACTTTCTATGATAGAAATAGTGTATCAAAATGGTTACTCAGAAGACTGGGATGATGGATTGCTAATCCAYGACAAAMTCTCATGATGAAAGAAGAAGTGYTACTTGGATATGTTTCAGTTTAAGCCTTGCCAYGATGTCATGAGCTAGCARGAAGTAGAGGTAYTGAATTCAACCATGATATATTGTAATGATCAGAGCTATGTGAAGCCTTCAWAGAAAACYAATGTTCCATGGTAGACCGAAGTACATTTGAGATSAAGCATTATATTCTCTATGATGAAGTCCAAGAAGAAAGAAGTGGTTCACTAGTATATCTCCACYGATGAGCAGACAACAAATATTTTGATAAAGCCTCTGTCCAAGATGAAAAGTTTGCGTACTTAAGAAACAAGTTGGGGCTYGTGGAGACAACTTCCTTATTGAAAAAGGAAGAGATTACTCCYAGGTTGGGAGGGAGTAYTGATATGTTATTGATTTATGGACAATCATTTTTCAGTTCGAAAAMTGGTCCARGATGARCAGTTCCTTTCTAGTTYGGAAAGTGGTTTGAGATTTCTGACGGACATGCATTTTCYAGTTCGGAAAATGGTCYAGATCGGACAACCATTTTCGTAATGAAAATGGTCTGATATATTGTTGATGTACCATAGAMARTGATTCCCCTTGTGGCCAGTGTGGGGGAATGGTCTAGGACAATCATTCTTCTTRACAGTCACTCTGAGTAGTGGTCAAGTAGTATGGTTCGCCTCGTCGGGCARTCATTCTTTCGAAGTTCACAATTTTAAGTAGTTTTGAAGAATGGTTCATTTTGGAGGTTGGTGCAGGACAATCATTTCCATTAGGAAATGGTCCRGACAGTYATTCCCTATGGAAGACTCATTCTCTCCAGGTTGCACTATGATTAGTGCCGGAGGAATGGCCCAGTTAGGTGAATGGTCTARGTTCAACAGACAGGGACAMGCATTCYTATGGCAGACTCATTCTCTCCARGTTACACTATGATTAGTGCTGAAGGAATGGCCCAGTTAGGTGAATGGTCCAGGCTCAGAAATCAGGGACATTTATTCTTATATGCTTGAGAAGAATAGTCCAGATAGCCCATGGCTGATGTTTTACCTTTTGAGGGCAAATGCTCTTCCARATCTCACATATGTGAGTGGAAGAATGGCCAAKATGACTCAATTTATATCATGATATTGTTTTATGCARGTTGRTATCAGATGATATGATTGTTGCRGAGACTGTGTGTCTCTGGACAATAGATGTATGCTAYTGTGGTGGATATGTTCCACTGGTTGTGACTATGYRTCACTAATTAAGTAGCCACGTGCTACTTGGTGTGGTTGTGTACCACTAAATAATAGTTGTGTACTACTATGGATAGACACARTTGTGTTCTATTRAATGACATTGTTCTGATTGCCATGAAGACTACTCAGTGGTGTTGGAAATGATTATCAACTAGATGGATAGTTAGTGTGCTGGTGGACAAACATTCTCCARGYGGAAAATGGTCCARGACATTTATTCTTCTARGACATATGTCTGGATTAGAAGAATGGTTCTTGTATCACTCTGTGGAGTGAGTGACTTATTGAGCATCATGCMTGATTACTCATATGGAGTATGGCTTCGAGAGATGATGCATTTGATGCTATYAGATGATACTRATAATGATGATGGTGCTCGTGATTTGATCATGATATATCCTATGTGGCTATGATGATGCTACCAKTTGAATGGTATGTTTGTGATCAAGACCATTGTTTTCAATACCTYCCTAGCTAGGAGGGAGTGTTGATATTAAGGTAGCTACATGAGGTATTAACCTCCATGTGTAACCCTGACAAGAATAGAATATTCCGAAAGGMAAGAAGAAACCCTAAAGCTTTGGACATAACCCTAGAAGACAAGTCGRTTAAAGAAAATAATTAATATTGAGTCTTTAGCCTCCATAAAGAGAAGTCGGMCCAGACAGCTAAGAAAGAGMAGTATAAATACAGGATGCCAGAGCTCATTTGTACACACACARCTCGCAAYTGCAAAAATCTAGTGCGCACTACAAAAATTTAGTAAGTGCGCAAGTCTGGAGAGTAGCTGCARCTGCAACWACTGCAACTTGTATTTTCGGTTTTAGGTTTGGAATTTCTCTTGGTTATGGTTTGGACTTTCTGCCTTGTGCRYTAGCTCTAGAGAGAGGTATGCTACATTGATTGGCTATTAGGCCTAGGGTTTGMTTCCAAAATTATTCTCTCTCAAGGTTAAGGTGCTCRGGGGTGGCTTCGGCCTATGGTTGGGTGACAATATTGCTATATTRTATATGGTTAAAYGAGCACACCTACTTTTATAACACACYGGGGGTTAGATCAATTGGATGCTTGACTTGGCAGTGCGTCAGGTACCCCGRTGGGTGAGGAGAATATGTCTCTATACTCTTCCAYRTTTTCRTACACTTRCTTTTGCTGCAAAGAKAGGTTATGTGYAGAGGTCAYAKATGTGGCGTCAACCTTCTGCTTACTATGAGCAYGAACACAAAGAAGACAAACTTCCTGGTCTGTGAAATGACCTTAYTKCATTGCTTAGCARAGATTAAAGAAATAGCGGTAGGMAACGCTACCTYTGGTATCTTGTACAATTGTCTACCCAAAGTAATAATAACAATAYGAGGYCTAGACTCATACACAACATGTCGCTTCCACAAATATGGTTGTCCTAAAAGAACATCACAAACTTCARGGGGAGAAATATCACACAATAAYTTATCWTTGAAGGGCTTGATGCCTTAGGGAAGACGACAYTGTTGGATGACGCATAGATCTCTTCCTTGGCRAAGCTAACTGATGGTGCAGGGATGTGGGTGCGGTGTCATCGACAGGTCCAACCTTTTGATGAACTTTGYTGAGATCAGGTTCTTCTGACTGTCGCTATCGACAATGAAATGAAGAGGAGCCCCCTTTACCCACATTTATGAGTGAAAGAGGTGTTCCCCTTCCTCTGGTTCTTCTGGTTCRCTAGGTTGGACTTTGGTAGTARCGAYATTGGCGTTGGGTTCGACATCGATAATATGCTTCCCTCCTTCTGGATTTGATTCAGAGTCATATACCCAAAGCATATGCTCATCTTAGTAATGACTATATTGACCTCTTTATATACCTATTCTCACTCATTGAACATGGGGACCTTTATAAGGTCAATCCCTATTATGCATACAATTACCCCATTACATATACAATTAACCTCATATATGCCCCCCTTGAGCTCATATCACTTAGACCCACTAAGCCTCAACTAAGGGCATTCAAAACAAATCGATCATCCAACCTTGTGTACCTCCATCCCTAAAATTTAGGCTTCATGGGCGCTTCTCTTGCTCGACAAGTTCACATTCAACTAATCATAATGACGTGGATGGCCAATATTCACCTGTAACAAACAAGTGGTGCAAGTATCATAAATTCAACACTCTCACGACCACTAAGTGTTGTGCTCTTCAAATAAAATATTCTAAGGTTTCCTATTAGAGCACACAACCTTCTAAACTTGTCTAAGTTTTAATATACCAACATGACACTTCTTCCCTAAGAAAATAAGTTACATAATGACCACATGAGGTATATGGTTTTCATCAAGGATCTTCCATTCATCCTATAAATGGTTCACTTATATTGGAGTCTTCTTCGAGTCACCTTGTTATTGTCTAGATGGACGATTTTGGTCCCTCTACTTGATGTTTAGTGCTATGATAGGGTTCCCTTTTGGTTGTCCTCTTTTAAATTTATCCCTTAGTTGCACGTTTAGTTTTGCTAGATCTTTTGGTTCCTCGTTTAGGACACCTTCCTAGTCATTGGATTAGTCTTGGGATTCATGCCTTTAATTTGGCATTTAGTTGGCTATAAGTGCCTCATTTTGGGTTCTCAACATCCCCAAATCTATGTTGGGAATGCCTTTAGGGAGTCTACTTGGTTAAACTATCCTCTACCCTCCTTATTCTTGATGCATGGTAGGGTTTTTGGTACTCTACAACACCAATTATTCATGGCTCATGGATCAAAGAGTCAAATTTCTTGGAATTACTTGTGATACGACCCTTGAACTCATGATTCTTTGATCAACACATGCAACCTAGTTCTAATGGAAATACCACCTTGTCCAATGACTAGGACATCACCTATACCCTTAGGTATTTCCCAAATAT
>JZKD02S0018485.1:0-26841 GCA_000966675.3 Picea glauca | reverse complement strand
TTTGAAGATATTATCCATGAAAATTTAAGCCACCGTGGATCTTGTGAAAGGGTGTTGGAGATCACATAAATGAGCATATTTGGAAAGACGATCAACTACCACCATGATGATTTATTTATTGTCTAATTTATGTAAGCCAACAATGAAGTCCATAGAAATATCTTACAAAATAGTTGACGGAATCGGGAGCAGTTGTAGTGTTCCTGTGGTCTTGATTGTTTCTCCTTTATTCCATTGACAGAAATCACATTCATCCAAAAAGGTGCGGACATCTTGTTTCATACCATCCAATAAAAAAGAATGTTTGACCCGTTCATAGTTTTGGTGAACCCGGAATGCCCAACTATGAGGGAAGCATGAAGCTCTGAAAGAATCGTAGATTTAATTTGCAACTATTTGTTGAGATACAGACGACCTTTGTAGCAAAGCTCATTACTGTGCCAATAGTACCCAGAAGAATCTAGATAATTGGCTTACAATTGTTGGATAAGGCCATAATTAGGGTCTTGTATCCATTCCTGGTAAGCAACTTGGAGCCAATATGGTACAATGAAGGAGAGATAAAAAATGGATCCTTCATCTTCATACTTCCAGGAAAGAGTGTCAACAACCACATTTTATTTTCCCTTCTTGTAAATTATCTCATAATCATATCCAAAGAGCTTGGTGACCCATTTTTGTAGCTCTAGGGAGGAAATTCATTGTTCCAGAAAATGCTTGAGGCTATGATGATCTGTTTTAATTTGGAAGCATTGGCCCAATAGATAAGGACGCCAAAGATCCACACCATGCAGAATAGCCAACATTTCATTTTCATCGATTGATTGTCCCAAATGGTGCTCCGAAAATTGTTTGTTGGTGAAGGCCATTGGTCATCCTTATTGGATGAGAACTGTGCCAATTCCTTTCTCGGATGCATCACATTCCAGGAAAAAAATCTTTTTGAAGTCGGGAAGGGTCAAGACATGAGTTTTTCACATAGCCTCTTTAAAAGCATGTAAGGCTTGATCAATTGCAAGAGTCCAATTGAAAGCATTCTTTTTAAGGAGAGCAAATGTGCTACAATTTTTCCATAATTCTTAACAAATTTGCAATAATATCCCATTAAACCCAGAAAAACATGCAAGCTCTTTAGAATTTTGGGGCGAGGAAAATCCTGCATAGCTTCAATTTTCTTAGGATCCACCCTTACACCATCCTTGCCAACAATATGACCCAAATATTCCACTTCTGAGGCTCCAAAGGCACATTTATATTTTGAGGAAAAGTTGGTGCTAAGAAAGGAGATGGACAACTTGATCCACATGGGAAAGATGGGTTGTCCATGTTTTACTATAGATGAGAATATCATCAAAGAAAACTAAGATAAAATGATGGAGAAAAGGATGGAAGACATGGTTCATGATACTTTGGAAAGTAGATGGGGCATTACATAGGCCAAAGGGAATGACCAAGAAATCATAGTGGCCATCATGAGTTCAAAAGGTCATCTTGGAAATGTCATCCTCTTTCATACATATCTAGTGGTACCCAAAATGAAGATCAAGTTTAGTAAAGTATTGAGCACCACTCAATTCATCCAATAGATCATCAATGAAAAGAACGGGAAACTTGTCTTCGATGGTGAGTTTTTTGAGAGCATGAAAGTCGAGACACATGCACCACATGCCTTCTTTCTTGAGGACCATGAACACAATAGAAGAATAGGGGATGCTACTATGGCAGATGACACCCGCGTCGAGCAATTTGTGAACAATTTCCTCAATTTCATTCTTCTAGGAAAAGGGATGACAATATGGGCAGAAATTGCGAGAAAGATTGTCTGGAACTAGAGTAATGGAATGATCATGAACACCACGGGAAGAGGGAAGGCCATGGGGAGTGGAAAAAATATTATGGTTTTTGGAGAGTACAGATTGGAGGTCATGATGCACAGATGGTGTCTCAACTGATTGAATGGCATTGATTTGGAAAATAATGCTTGAATGGAATTTTTTGAGGAGCTTTTCCATTCAATGGGAACTGATGATCTCAGGGGATCATGTTGTGATGCCTTGGAACCTATATTGTTGGTTGTCCTATTGAAATTGCATGGTCAATTCCTTAAAATCCATGAGGATGGGACTAAGAGTGTGTAACCATTCTGCACCCAATAGAATGTCACAACCACCCATGTCAATAGCAAACATATGATATTTTAGGTTGTATTGACAAATTTGGGATGCACATTTTCACAACGCCTCCCACATTTCATGGAACCTCCATTGGAAATCATGATTTGAAAATTGTTGACTGCATGGATATAGCAATAGGTTTCTTGAGCAATGTGTCGATCAATGAAATTATGAGTGCTACCACTGTCAATGATAATGATGGCCTTCTGATGTTTTATGTAGCCAATTAGCTTGAGGGTTTTGGGAGCAAAGAAGCTAGTTAGTGCATTTAAGGAAATGATTGTTTCAACTTCTGGTGGATCAGATGGAGGAGTGATATGAGTTGGCTCAAGGAGTTCTACTACATGAGAAGCCTCATTCTCATCATCAACCACATCCTCGGAGATGGCCATGAACAAATCATGTTCCTTACACTTGTACCCCATAAAATAGTTTTCATCGCAATTATAGCAAAGACCCTTGAGTTGGCGTTCATCCATTTCTGCCCGTGTTAATTTTTGGATCTTGAGAGGGGTGGGATGAGGGAAGGGAGTGGGAGGAGAGGACACAGAGGGAAATATGTTTTGTGGTGTTGGTAAAAAACAACCTGTTGGGATTCCTTGGCACATTGAATATCTTCCAACCAAGTCTGGGGGCGAGTCATGAGGAGTTGGGCGTGAATTTCCTCCTTAAGGCCATTGATAAAGCATTCTTTGAAAAAAGTACCAGACATGCCCTATGTTTTGAAAGCTAATTGCTCAAATGTTGCAATAAACACTTCCATGGTACCACACTATTTCAATTTGGTCAAACGACCTAGGGTCTATGTATCAGAGTCAAATTGGTCATAAATTTTAGTGACAAACTGTGTCCAGGCTACATATCCTTGGCATGATTTTCGACACCATTGCCACCATTGCCAACATTCAAGATCCAAATAGACATCGTAATGAATTTTGGCCAAGCCATCAGTGATGCCATGCAAGAAGTAGTGTTCCATTTAAGTAACCCAACCAGTGGGATCTGAGCCATCAAATTTATTCACCTCCACTCGTGGAATATGAAGATCACGATGAAAAGGGTTGGACTGAAACTACTGGGAAATGGAGGAAGTTGTACTTTCAAGGTTAGAAGGTGGGTCAGATGATGAATGGAGTCCAAGAATGGGAATTTTTTCCAGGACCTTGGCAACAAATGAGTCAATATGAGATTCAAGGTGGGATGCAAGCTAGCTGGAAAGGTGGGAATTGATGTATTTCCTCAGTTCCTCTTTCATGTGGTCAATTTGGGAGTCAATGTGGGGTAGTGATGTGGTTTTCAAGATATTGGTTGCGAGTGGTGGCCATGGTGAGGAGGAAACACAGGAAGAGGTGGAAAAGAGAGTTGGTGGAAAAGGGCGGTGGGTCCACAGAAAGACAAGGCTAAAAAATGATAGGTATCACTGGGATTGGGACAAAAAGAGGAGTCCAATGGAATAGGTCCCTAATAGAGGTATTGGGAGGGGTCGGGACCACCAAAAAAAAGGGTGTAAAATGATAGGTATCATTGCGATCAGGAGGAATAAAGGAGTCCAATGGGCTAGGTCTAAAATAAGGGTGCAGGCAGGCCCCAAACTTATTTTTTTTTAACTCCTGTGGAGTTCTACTTCGATCTGAATAATACAGTAGTGTCTGAATTCCCAAACTCTTTATAGGAAAAAACCAATGTCAAAATGCCCAAATTTTGATTAGGAGAAATCTTGTATGTTCCCTTTTTGTGTTGCTTGTGTCCCAAGGGTTAGGGTTTTTTAGGGTTTCTACAGACAAGGGTTTTCCCTATGCTATAGCTCTCTGATATATGTGTGATGTCGAAAAGTAGTACTCGGTCGAATATCTCAGGGCACCAACTAAGGAGGGTAGACCGTACCCTTAGTTGTACTAGTTGATTACCCAGGTACTAGAGAGTATATTCCCGAGTGTTGTTCTCGTTGGCACTATAGCAGTCAAGCGGCCGATTGTTTTTTCTACGAAGGACTTCATGATATCTAGGTCGATCCACATACAGGTGTTTTCTGATGCGCTACCACTCGAAGGGGTACCAACAAGGGTTACAAGGGTGGCCAACAATGTGCGCTTAAGTACCACTTGTATTTCATGCGTGTATGCTTCCCTGATGGTAGATTTATGTGCACAATGACATATATTTGTAGATTTAAGATGTTGAAATACATTTGTACCCTTGAAAAAAATAACCCACAAATTTTTTCCAAGGGCAGTGCTTTGATACCACTTGTAAGGTACAAGATCTATTATAATAGCTGAAAACAGAAATATTGCAGAGAATAAAAGTGGAACAACACAGTAGATGAAATCAAAGCACCAAAATAATACCTTTATTGATAGGAAACAATGTTCACTTGCCTCTTTGAGGGGGAAACCTCCTCCAAGCAGAGCAGCACTCTATTTCAATAATTCTCAAGACAAAACTTCTCATGACTCCTACTCTTATTTATACTAATTATATCTTCTAAAGATCATTCTAGAGGAAGATCCTTCTAGAAGCGTAAGCTTTTATTAGGTCTTCTTACATTGACTTATTCCAATTTATTAAATAGGCCTTATTAACTAATGTCAGCCTTTATTACATGGAAATATATTATTCTATCTATGTGATGGGTTAGGGAGGTTAAGTCCCTAACATGAGTCCTCATGCAAGAAGGGAATGTAATCAGCTATGAACCCAAGAAATTAAAGGAGCATGAGAAACACTATGTTACTCATGATTTGGAGCTTGCAGCTATTGTGCGTACCTTGAAGATGGGGAGGCATTAGATTTGTGTTGATGATTGATCACAATGGGATAAAGTATTTGTTTGATTGGCTCCATTTAAATTCTAGACAAGCCAAGTGGTTGGATCTCATTTGTGAATTCGATTTTTAAATCTGGCATATTAAAGGAAAGGAAAATCGAGTGGAAGATGTATTCAAACGGAGTATGAAAACATTACATCTAGAAGTAGCTAGTGTTCGTAAGTCATATATAAGGCACAGAATCAAAAATTCCCTACAAGGCGATGAACACTTCAAGTTCATAAAGGAATGATTAAAGCAAGAGCCACTAGGGAAGAAGTGTGAAGGATATGAGATAACATAGGATGGGTTGTCTATGAAGGCATTAATCGACTTCATAAGTCTTTAATAAATTAATGGGGAAAAAAAAAAGAAAATCGGCAGTGTTAAGGTTTAGTCTAGATCATCCATCGGTGATCTCAATGAACATATATCATTCATTTTTCTCGATATTTGCACCATTTCCATGCCCATTGACCAATTCATTCATCGACAATGAATTTTTAGCGCCCATCATCACTCTGGCACGATTACTCATCAGCATGTTGGCCCGATCAGTCATCGAGGATTTTTGGGCCAATTGTTCATCACATCGATGGTTGAACGTTTACGTTAGATTTCCCAAAGCACAACGGTGATTCCCAAACTCCAAAAAAGGAGAAAAGAGAACATGGTGATGTGTCCAAGTTGTACATGACATGTGGCAACAGGATTGACATGGCATGACATGTGTATGTTGATGTAGCATGACACATGGCGACATTGTTGACATGGCATGACACGTGGGCATTGACGTGGCATAGCATGTGCAATGGCGTTTTGAGTTATGGTCCATCAGATTGAAAGTTAATATTTTTGTGCGCATCGGTGATCAACCGAATGCATTTATCGGTGTGTTGACCGATTTGACCCCTCAACGTCGGATCTTTTTTGTAGGTTCGTTGTGACCCTTGGTGCATGGTCTATAGATCCATCATCCATTGGCCCGTCTTATTTTTGTTCTTCAGTGAATTTGATCGATTTCACCATCGAAGCTTTTGGGTTAATCCCCCATCAGCCATGTTAAAAAGGGAGAAGCCACATCGACTAGAACAAATGATATAGGCCCACGTGGATGCCACGTGGACTGGATGACATCAGCTGGCACGAGTGGAGTGAGACCATGTGAATTCTACATGGGCATGATGACGTTATCCTAAGGATAATTGCTTGAGATATTTAAAGGATCGTAATATTCTGTCCAAAGCTCAAAATTGAGCATAAAGGCAATCATTGGAAAGATCTTGAGTAGAATTAACCTATCAACTCAAATTCAAAGATAGAGTGATGGACATGAAAAGTAATGTCTGTGAATATTCTATACATCCCACCAGCATAATGAAACTTGGGGGGTCGAGTGTGTTACAAGAATTGTACCTATGGAAGTTTATAGCATCCTTTTCGGTTGTAGCTACACCATTCCATGCCATCATCGGCGAGCAACAAGAGGTTCTAGTGGTGAAAGAATTAGCATAAATATTTTGAATAGATAAAACAAAATATTAGTCAAAAAGTATCACTTGCATTTCCCAATTTGCAAAATCCATTCGAAGTGGAGACATATGCAAGTGGATATGTTATGGGAGAAATCTTGTTGTAGGGAGGTAAACTAGTACACTATGATTCTGAAATGTTCCATGGTGAAGTCCAGAACTACCCTACATATGATAATGAACTCTATGCTTTGGTTCAAACTATTAAGAAATGGAAGCATTATCTAATGGGAAAGAAAACCATCATCCACACTAATTGCCAACAATTGTAGTATTTGTAGGCCCAATGTAAGCTTCAACAAGCCAAACACTACAAGTGGATGATGTTTTTACAACAATTTCATCTAATCATCAAATATAACAAGGGAAGCACTAATAAATTGGAAAACATGCTTTCAATGCCACCCACATCCAAGGTCACAGCTTTGGGAACTCTTATGCACATGAATCCTTTCACCCATGATATATACAAAGAGGCATACATAAAAGATGAGGACTTTAAAGAGGTTTTTCAATAGCTATAGGATCAAGTTTGTGTAGAAAAAGGTGACACTAAAGTTGATTGTCATCTCTAGGATGGACTGCTCTATAATCTAGACAAGCTCTAAGTTCCTAAAGGTGAAATGTCGTAGTTTATCAAAGAGGGTCACACCTCCCAAGTTGTAGGTAATTTTGGTATTGGGAAGAAATTTTCCAAATTACAAAGGTAAGAAGATCTAGCTAGATTTATTAGAGGATGCACACTTTGTTGTACCAACAAGCCCAATAAAAAAAATGAAGGTTTATACCATCCCTTACATGTACCTACCAGACCAAAGCATCTACATGGACTTTGTGGGTGGTTTTCCAAGAACGAGGAAGGGAAGTGACTATCGGTATGTGGTATTTG
Organism: Picea glauca; assembly: GCA_000966675.3. NCBI lineage: Eukaryota > Viridiplantae > Streptophyta > Pinopsida > Pinales > Pinaceae > Picea > Picea glauca. Next base: position 19,439 of record JZKD02S0018485.1, on the reverse strand, counting down.
ACAGGTCTAGCAAGATGTGCATTATCACGCCTTGTAAAATTAAATATGTGGTATTAAAGACCATCAAGGGACAATATGCAGCAAATATGTTCTTTGAGAAATTATAGGTGAAATTTGGGATACCAAGGAGCATCATCTTAGATAGAGACATTAGATTTCTCAATGCCTTTTGGACTACACTTTGGGAGAAGATGGACACCAAATTGAAGAAAACCAAAACTTTCCATACACATATAGATGGGTAGATAGAATTAGTGAACAAGACATTGGTTTATCTTTTGAGAGGTTATAATCGGAAGCATATAAGGATCTAGAATGAAAATTTTGATATATATCCAATGCTCTTATAACAAATCAATCCATACTTATAATAGTAAGTCCCCTTTTGAAACTTTTTTTGGGTATTTTCCACTTCGCTTAAATGTTGTATATGGAAAACAAGGAGTGAAGGAAGACACTACAAGAGAAGCACTAAAGGCTAAAAAATTAATTGATGAGTTCAAGTATATTCATTTGCAAGAACACGAAATATTGAACAAGTCATAGGAAAAATACAAGGATCGGAATGATTAGCACAATATTGAGAAAACATCCAAGGTGGGAGATAGAGTTTGGTTGCAACTAAACAAAAAAGGCTATAGAGTCTTAGTAATAAGATAAAGGCTCTATGGTATGGTCCTTTTGAAGTGTTGGAGAAGGTGGGTGATAATGCCTACAGACTTACATCACCCCCATATATGTGCATTTACTTAGTAGTGAATGTGGAGAATCCAAAATTCTATGAGCTTTCCATGTTGGATTAGGACACTGGTGTGCAAGTTTTACCTACCATAGAAGACTTGGCGCTAGAAGCTCAAGCAAAGTTAGAAAAAGATATAATTTTGCATACGAATTCTAGAACAAATAGACAGGAGCAACATGAACTTTGGCAAGTTGGGTTAAAAGGACAACTTTCATGGAAGTCCAAATGGCACTACAAGGAAAAGGTAAAGCAAAAATTTCCTCACCTTCTTCAGTAAAATATTTTGGGGACCAAAATCCTTCCTAATTGGGGAGGTATGATCTAGAATGGATCATTATATAATTTGTCATATATTTTTGTACTTTCTGGGTAGAAAATTTGGAGTTAGTAGCTTGTAGGAACAATTTTATGAGCAAGTCTTACTTTGGTGATTTAGGCTCTAGAAAATTATTAATCTTGTTTGAGGCCTTAAACAATCATTTCGGTGTTAAAACTTTGTTAACATATTTCCTATCCTCTCAATGTTGTTCTACACATCGAGAGCTTTCCAATAATGCTAAGATCACCTCAATCAAAGTTCGTATGTGGAAGTTATGCCTCCAACAAGTTTACCTATCCTATTAACCACCGTGACAACGAATGGGTGCCACATCAACACACATTACTCACACATGTGGAACTAGTCATGTGTGGACTTTCAAGAATTTCCTATAAGGTCCAAAACCCTAACCCTAATCAAAAGTTGAGGCATGAAAAAACCCTAATCCTAACCTTAGATAGTTATCAAGCCATGTTAAACATTGAGCCACTAGGAAAGGAAAGGGTTTCATTCTCATTGTATTTTGTTTTGTTCCATACTTGAGCAGGGCATCAAAGAGTGGGATATTGAATTAGAACAAAGGAAGTAGAAGATCTTGTAGCATCCATACAAACCATAATGTCCATGGAAACTCCATAGTGAGTGCCCTTTCTTTGTATTTGCATTTCATAACTGAGAAGAAAAGAGCAAGGCATAGTCTCACCTACTAGCTAGGTTTTTCCCATATTGGGTTTTCTTAGGGTGCATCTTATGTTCTTTGTGTGGATGGTGTGTTATTTGCTTAGGTTTATTTTCTTAGGTTCTTTCATTTCAATTTCAGTTTATTCAGGGGTTTTGAACATTAAGCTAGTAATGCTAAATCTAAATCTCAAGTAAAGCACTACATAATAAGATATTTCAACGTATTGTAACATCTATTGTGACGAAATATTCCAATTGAACATCCACAATAGTTTATAGATCATACAAGATTTAAATAGTTTTTTTATTTCTATATGCAGATATATCATTGTTGGACTACAATTATTTCTATCAAGTAACAAGCACACTACTAGATTTTAGAGAACGTCCAACAATTCATCAAAAGAGGTCCTTATTCATGCACACTTGCTTTCAAGGTCACATGTATGGTTCTCTAGGGTGTTATGATAGAGCACAAGTGAAACAAGAAGTTATTAAATGCTAGGATTTTTTTTAACACAAACTGGGAAAATTTTTATACGATAAAAGGGCGTGATCAAGGTCGTTGAGTACAAAAGGAAATGTTGGTAATGTATTCCAAATACAGCATCATAATTCTATCTATTACACAGAGGTACTTGCTAGTCCTATATAGCTTAACAATTCTTCCAAAATCTTTACAGTTTCCATAGTTTTTCAGATATCGTATGCAAATTACCATACAAAAAACAAAACTTAGCAGGATTTGTGGATTGATAGACTAAGTTTCTTCCTTTATCACTTCATCTATTGGTGATTCCATAGCGAAGTTCAAATCATGAAACATCTTCATCTTTTTGTCCTCGTGGCTTCTGAAATCTCCTTTGTCTCGATTCTGAACTGAGGCTTCTGAAGTTGACACCCTCACATCCAGTTGCCTCTACAGGGACTCTCCCTGTCTGAGAAGGAAGTCCACTTTGTCTTGAATTTGTCCAATGATCACTTTGTGTTGGAACAAAGTGTTAAGAGCAAAGGATAAGGTCGAGCTGTGTGAATCCACTTTCAGAGAGAATCAGTGGGTGAAAGTGAAATTGTCCTCCACCGACTCCTCAAATTCTATCTCTCGTGCCTTTTGTGGCTCTTTCTCGTTTTCCATACCAAAGGAAAGATACAAACTGGAACTCGACCGTAACTATTAGGAGTGTGAGAATACTTACCATGATCTCGACCAATTTTCTCCTCTAGGAGTCGTCCTCCAACCATAGAGGAAATAGGAGAAATAGGTGGCCTCCTCCACCAAGCCACCAGAGAACCACCCCCTCTAGCCGCCATTGAAGTCTAAAGACTCTAGAATTGTGTCGAACATTGGTTTACCAAACCATATAACAGAATTATGATTGTTATCTCTGTGTTAATGTCATGCAATACCATTCCCCTGAACTTAATAAGACCTCGATAGGCAAGGATGCATGTATTTTAGTTCCTAAAGATCTTCGCATGCACCAGAAGCCCTGATGAGGCTTTCATGGCATTTACTATCCATAGCACCTCATTCCCATTCATCATTTCCACCTTTTCTCCCATCAACAAATCCATCATCGTTGAAGTTGGATTGTTATTACAGAGTATTTCCTGTGATAAATTCCCATGGGAATAAGTACTCATGTTGCAGAGAGCCTCTCCACTAGTTTCCAGTGATGGAACCATCATCGAACACATCCTGAGTTTCCCCACGAGCCTGATGAAGGTGGTGGTACTTCTGCACATATACCTTCAATAACATATGTAACGAACCTAGCACTGCATGCTAGAACCACGTGTCTCCCCAACTTCGACATGGGCACATATGACCTCATTTTTTATTATACCCTCTCCCATTAGGGGTGTGCTACAAAGATGACACGCCCTTGGACTCTCAAGGAACCAAGGGCCATACCAATTGCCCTATTTTCCATAATTCTCTAAAGCTTGGCATATTTAGGTGCAGAACCCAATATGAAATATATGATGGTGTTTTTAGAGTCACCCATTATTGTTATATGATTGATCTGATATTTATGTGTTAACATGAGCCCTTGGCAAATCGCATAGGCTTTGGCCACATTATTTGAAGCAATGTCCAAATTTCAGGAAAAGTCTTGGACTCGATTTCCTCTAGGGCCATACAGCACCCCTCCCGCATTGCCTCCCCTTCAATGCTAGGGTTATTATTCAATATTATATTTTGGAATATCAAATACAATTCTCATTCTTTATTAATATTGGACAAAATAACTTTTATATAATCATATTAAACCTTTTGTTCATATCATTGATAAATATTAACCAAAAATTATGTAAAAGTCATATTATGCAGTGACCCAACCACACTTCTTTATCAATGGTTGTGGTTTTTCATTCCTATTCTAATCATTTGGAAATCAAACCAAACTTTGTAATTATTTAGTTTTATGATGCTCATGTAAAAAAAAGAAATTCAAATGAAATACATTTTATTTTTGTCTATTAAATAGAATTACTAACAATCTTGGTTATTATTGAAATAAATGTTGTTATATACTCATATTATGGAAAAATTATGTCCATATAACTTTTATACAATGACCCAATTACAACTCTTAGCCACAAATATTAACCAAAATTTTGGTTTCATTTTAAAATGGTCATTCCATAAATTTGTAAATCAAACATGTTATCTAATAACACTTTTTTAATCTATAAATTAAAATAAGTGTATTCTCCTTCTCTTCAATCAAATCAAATAAATTACATTAAATTTTTAAAACAATTCATCTTATAATATTTTTATTTTAATCCATTNTTTGAAGATATTATCCATGAAAATTTAAGCCACCGTGGATCTTGTGAAAGGGTGTTGGAGATCACATAAATGAGCATATTTGGAAAGACGATCAACTACCACCATGATGATTTATTTATTGTCTAATTTATGTAAGCCAACAATGAAGTCCATAGAAATATCTTACAAAATAGTTGACGGAATCGGGAGCAGTTGTAGTGTTCCTGTGGTCTTGATTGTTTCTCCTTTATTCCATTGACAGAAATCACATTCATCCAAAAAGGTGCGGACATCTTGTTTCATACCATCCAATAAAAAAGAATGTTTGACCCGTTCATAGTTTTGGTGAACCCGGAATGCCCAACTATGAGGGAAGCATGAAGCTCTGAAAGAATCGTAGATTTAATTTGCAACTATTTGTTGAGATACAGACGACCTTTGTAGCAAAGCTCATTACTGTGCCAATAGTACCCAGAAGAATCTAGATAATTGGCTTACAATTGTTGGATAAGGCCATAATTAGGGTCTTGTATCCATTCCTGGTAAGCAACTTGGAGCCAATATGGTACAATGAAGGAGAGATAAAAAATGGATCCTTCATCTTCATACTTCCAGGAAAGAGTGTCAACAACCACATTTTATTTTCCCTTCTTGTAAATTATCTCATAATCATATCCAAAGAGCTTGGTGACCCATTTTTGTAGCTCTAGGGAGGAAATTCATTGTTCCAGAAAATGCTTGAGGCTATGATGATCTGTTTTAATTTGGAAGCATTGGCCCAATAGATAAGGACGCCAAAGATCCACACCATGCAGAATAGCCAACATTTCATTTTCATCGATTGATTGTCCCAAATGGTGCTCCGAAAATTGTTTGTTGGTGAAGGCCATTGGTCATCCTTATTGGATGAGAACTGTGCCAATTCCTTTCTCGGATGCATCACATTCCAGGAAAAAAATCTTTTTGAAGTCGGGAAGGGTCAAGACATGAGTTTTTCACATAGCCTCTTTAAAAGCATGTAAGGCTTGATCAATTGCAAGAGTCCAATTGAAAGCATTCTTTTTAAGGAGAGCAAATGTGCTACAATTTTTCCATAATTCTTAACAAATTTGCAATAATATCCCATTAAACCCAGAAAAACATGCAAGCTCTTTAGAATTTTGGGGCGAGGAAAATCCTGCATAGCTTCAATTTTCTTAGGATCCACCCTTACACCATCCTTGCCAACAATATGACCCAAATATTCCACTTCTGAGGCTCCAAAGGCACATTTATATTTTGAGGAAAAGTTGGTGCTAAGAAAGGAGATGGACAACTTGATCCACATGGGAAAGATGGGTTGTCCATGTTTTACTATAGATGAGAATATCATCAAAGAAAACTAAGATAAAATGATGGAGAAAAGGATGGAAGACATGGTTCATGATACTTTGGAAAGTAGATGGGGCATTACATAGGCCAAAGGGAATGACCAAGAAATCATAGTGGCCATCATGAGTTCAAAAGGTCATCTTGGAAATGTCATCCTCTTTCATACATATCTAGTGGTACCCAAAATGAAGATCAAGTTTAGTAAAGTATTGAGCACCACTCAATTCATCCAATAGATCATCAATGAAAAGAACGGGAAACTTGTCTTCGATGGTGAGTTTTTTGAGAGCATGAAAGTCGAGACACATGCACCACATGCCTTCTTTCTTGAGGACCATGAACACAATAGAAGAATAGGGGATGCTACTATGGCAGATGACACCCGCGTCGAGCAATTTGTGAACAATTTCCTCAATTTCATTCTTCTAGGAAAAGGGATGACAATATGGGCAGAAATTGCGAGAAAGATTGTCTGGAACTAGAGTAATGGAATGATCATGAACACCACGGGAAGAGGGAAGGCCATGGGGAGTGGAAAAAATATTATGGTTTTTGGAGAGTACAGATTGGAGGTCATGATGCACAGATGGTGTCTCAACTGATTGAATGGCATTGATTTGGAAAATAATGCTTGAATGGAATTTTTTGAGGAGCTTTTCCATTCAATGGGAACTGATGATCTCAGGGGATCATGTTGTGATGCCTTGGAACCTATATTGTTGGTTGTCCTATTGAAATTGCATGGTCAATTCCTTAAAATCCATGAGGATGGGACTAAGAGTGTGTAACCATTCTGCACCCAATAGAATGTCACAACCACCCATGTCAATAGCAAACATATGATATTTTAGGTTGTATTGACAAATTTGGGATGCACATTTTCACAACGCCTCCCACATTTCATGGAACCTCCATTGGAAATCATGATTTGAAAATTGTTGACTGCATGGATATAGCAATAGGTTTCTTGAGCAATGTGTCGATCAATGAAATTATGAGTGCTACCACTGTCAATGATAATGATGGCCTTCTGATGTTTTATGTAGCCAATTAGCTTGAGGGTTTTGGGAGCAAAGAAGCTAGTTAGTGCATTTAAGGAAATGATTGTTTCAACTTCTGGTGGATCAGATGGAGGAGTGATATGAGTTGGCTCAAGGAGTTCTACTACATGAGAAGCCTCATTCTCATCATCAACCACATCCTCGGAGATGGCCATGAACAAATCATGTTCCTTACACTTGTACCCCATAAAATAGTTTTCATCGCAATTATAGCAAAGACCCTTGAGTTGGCGTTCATCCATTTCTGCCCGTGTTAATTTTTGGATCTTGAGAGGGGTGGGATGAGGGAAGGGAGTGGGAGGAGAGGACACAGAGGGAAATATGTTTTGTGGTGTTGGTAAAAAACAACCTGTTGGGATTCCTTGGCACATTGAATATCTTCCAACCAAGTCTGGGGGCGAGTCATGAGGAGTTGGGCGTGAATTTCCTCCTTAAGGCCATTGATAAAGCATTCTTTGAAAAAAGTACCAGACATGCCCTATGTTTTGAAAGCTAATTGCTCAAATGTTGCAATAAACACTTCCATGGTACCACACTATTTCAATTTGGTCAAACGACCTAGGGTCTATGTATCAGAGTCAAATTGGTCATAAATTTTAGTGACAAACTGTGTCCAGGCTACATATCCTTGGCATGATTTTCGACACCATTGCCACCATTGCCAACATTCAAGATCCAAATAGACATCGTAATGAATTTTGGCCAAGCCATCAGTGATGCCATGCAAGAAGTAGTGTTCCATTTAAGTAACCCAACCAGTGGGATCTGAGCCATCAAATTTATTCACCTCCACTCGTGGAATATGAAGATCACGATGAAAAGGGTTGGACTGAAACTACTGGGAAATGGAGGAAGTTGTACTTTCAAGGTTAGAAGGTGGGTCAGATGATGAATGGAGTCCAAGAATGGGAATTTTTTCCAGGACCTTGGCAACAAATGAGTCAATATGAGATTCAAGGTGGGATGCAAGCTAGCTGGAAAGGTGGGAATTGATGTATTTCCTCAGTTCCTCTTTCATGTGGTCAATTTGGGAGTCAATGTGGGGTAGTGATGTGGTTTTCAAGATATTGGTTGCGAGTGGTGGCCATGGTGAGGAGGAAACACAGGAAGAGGTGGAAAAGAGAGTTGGTGGAAAAGGGCGGTGGGTCCACAGAAAGACAAGGCTAAAAAATGATAGGTATCACTGGGATTGGGACAAAAAGAGGAGTCCAATGGAATAGGTCCCTAATAGAGGTATTGGGAGGGGTCGGGACCACCAAAAAAAAGGGTGTAAAATGATAGGTATCATTGCGATCAGGAGGAATAAAGGAGTCCAATGGGCTAGGTCTAAAATAAGGGTGCAGGCAGGCCCCAAACTTATTTTTTTTTAACTCCTGTGGAGTTCTACTTCGATCTGAATAATACAGTAGTGTCTGAATTCCCAAACTCTTTATAGGAAAAAACCAATGTCAAAATGCCCAAATTTTGATTAGGAGAAATCTTGTATGTTCCCTTTTTGTGTTGCTTGTGTCCCAAGGGTTAGGGTTTTTTAGGGTTTCTACAGACAAGGGTTTTCCCTATGCTATAGCTCTCTGATATATGTGTGATGTCGAAAAGTAGTACTCGGTCGAATATCTCAGGGCACCAACTAAGGAGGGTAGACCGTACCCTTAGTTGTACTAGTTGATTACCCAGGTACTAGAGAGTATATTCCCGAGTGTTGTTCTCGTTGGCACTATAGCAGTCAAGCGGCCGATTGTTTTTTCTACGAAGGACTTCATGATATCTAGGTCGATCCACATACAGGTGTTTTCTGATGCGCTACCACTCGAAGGGGTACCAACAAGGGTTACAAGGGTGGCCAACAATGTGCGCTTAAGTACCACTTGTATTTCATGCGTGTATGCTTCCCTGATGGTAGATTTATGTGCACAATGACATATATTTGTAGATTTAAGATGTTGAAATACATTTGTACCCTTGAAAAAAATAACCCACAAATTTTTTCCAAGGGCAGTGCTTTGATACCACTTGTAAGGTACAAGATCTATTATAATAGCTGAAAACAGAAATATTGCAGAGAATAAAAGTGGAACAACACAGTAGATGAAATCAAAGCACCAAAATAATACCTTTATTGATAGGAAACAATGTTCACTTGCCTCTTTGAGGGGGAAACCTCCTCCAAGCAGAGCAGCACTCTATTTCAATAATTCTCAAGACAAAACTTCTCATGACTCCTACTCTTATTTATACTAATTATATCTTCTAAAGATCATTCTAGAGGAAGATCCTTCTAGAAGCGTAAGCTTTTATTAGGTCTTCTTACATTGACTTATTCCAATTTATTAAATAGGCCTTATTAACTAATGTCAGCCTTTATTACATGGAAATATATTATTCTATCTATGTGATGGGTTAGGGAGGTTAAGTCCCTAACATGAGTCCTCATGCAAGAAGGGAATGTAATCAGCTATGAACCCAAGAAATTAAAGGAGCATGAGAAACACTATGTTACTCATGATTTGGAGCTTGCAGCTATTGTGCGTACCTTGAAGATGGGGAGGCATTAGATTTGTGTTGATGATTGATCACAATGGGATAAAGTATTTGTTTGATTGGCTCCATTTAAATTCTAGACAAGCCAAGTGGTTGGATCTCATTTGTGAATTCGATTTTTAAATCTGGCATATTAAAGGAAAGGAAAATCGAGTGGAAGATGTATTCAAACGGAGTATGAAAACATTACATCTAGAAGTAGCTAGTGTTCGTAAGTCATATATAAGGCACAGAATCAAAAATTCCCTACAAGGCGATGAACACTTCAAGTTCATAAAGGAATGATTAAAGCAAGAGCCACTAGGGAAGAAGTGTGAAGGATATGAGATAACATAGGATGGGTTGTCTATGAAGGCATTAATCGACTTCATAAGTCTTTAATAAATTAATGGGGAAAAAAAAAAGAAAATCGGCAGTGTTAAGGTTTAGTCTAGATCATCCATCGGTGATCTCAATGAACATATATCATTCATTTTTCTCGATATTTGCACCATTTCCATGCCCATTGACCAATTCATTCATCGACAATGAATTTTTAGCGCCCATCATCACTCTGGCACGATTACTCATCAGCATGTTGGCCCGATCAGTCATCGAGGATTTTTGGGCCAATTGTTCATCACATCGATGGTTGAACGTTTACGTTAGATTTCCCAAAGCACAACGGTGATTCCCAAACTCCAAAAAAGGAGAAAAGAGAACATGGTGATGTGTCCAAGTTGTACATGACATGTGGCAACAGGATTGACATGGCATGACATGTGTATGTTGATGTAGCATGACACATGGCGACATTGTTGACATGGCATGACACGTGGGCATTGACGTGGCATAGCATGTGCAATGGCGTTTTGAGTTATGGTCCATCAGATTGAAAGTTAATATTTTTGTGCGCATCGGTGATCAACCGAATGCATTTATCGGTGTGTTGACCGATTTGACCCCTCAACGTCGGATCTTTTTTGTAGGTTCGTTGTGACCCTTGGTGCATGGTCTATAGATCCATCATCCATTGGCCCGTCTTATTTTTGTTCTTCAGTGAATTTGATCGATTTCACCATCGAAGCTTTTGGGTTAATCCCCCATCAGCCATGTTAAAAAGGGAGAAGCCACATCGACTAGAACAAATGATATAGGCCCACGTGGATGCCACGTGGACTGGATGACATCAGCTGGCACGAGTGGAGTGAGACCATGTGAATTCTACATGGGCATGATGACGTTATCCTAAGGATAATTGCTTGAGATATTTAAAGGATCGTAATATTCTGTCCAAAGCTCAAAATTGAGCATAAAGGCAATCATTGGAAAGATCTTGAGTAGAATTAACCTATCAACTCAAATTCAAAGATAGAGTGATGGACATGAAAAGTAATGTCTGTGAATATTCTATACATCCCACCAGCATAATGAAACTTGGGGGGTCGAGTGTGTTACAAGAATTGTACCTATGGAAGTTTATAGCATCCTTTTCGGTTGTAGCTACACCATTCCATGCCATCATCGGCGAGCAACAAGAGGTTCTAGTGGTGAAAGAATTAGCATAAATATTTTGAATAGATAAAACAAAATATTAGTCAAAAAGTATCACTTGCATTTCCCAATTTGCAAAATCCATTCGAAGTGGAGACATATGCAAGTGGATATGTTATGGGAGAAATCTTGTTGTAGGGAGGTAAACTAGTACACTATGATTCTGAAATGTTCCATGGTGAAGTCCAGAACTACCCTACATATGATAATGAACTCTATGCTTTGGTTCAAACTATTAAGAAATGGAAGCATTATCTAATGGGAAAGAAAACCATCATCCACACTAATTGCCAACAATTGTAGTATTTGTAGGCCCAATGTAAGCTTCAACAAGCCAAACACTACAAGTGGATGATGTTTTTACAACAATTTCATCTAATCATCAAATATAACAAGGGAAGCACTAATAAATTGGAAAACATGCTTTCAATGCCACCCACATCCAAGGTCACAGCTTTGGGAACTCTTATGCACATGAATCCTTTCACCCATGATATATACAAAGAGGCATACATAAAAGATGAGGACTTTAAAGAGGTTTTTCAATAGCTATAGGATCAAGTTTGTGTAGAAAAAGGTGACACTAAAGTTGATTGTCATCTCTAGGATGGACTGCTCTATAATCTAGACAAGCTCTAAGTTCCTAAAGGTGAAATGTCGTAGTTTATCAAAGAGGGTCACACCTCCCAAGTTGTAGGTAATTTTGGTATTGGGAAGAAATTTTCCAAATTACAAAGGTAAGAAGATCTAGCTAGATTTATTAGAGGATGCACACTTTGTTGTACCAACAAGCCCAATAAAAAAAATGAAGGTTTATACCATCCCTTACATGTACCTACCAGACCAAAGCATCTACATGGACTTTGTGGGTGGTTTTCCAAGAACGAGGAAGGGAAGTGACTATCGGTATGTGGTATTTGACAGGTCTAGCAAGATGTGCATTATCACGCCTTGTAAAATTAAATATGTGGTATTAAAGACCATCAAGGGACAATATGCAGCAAATATGTTCTTTGAGAAATTATAGGTGAAATTTGGGATACCAAGGAGCATCATCTTAGATAGAGACATTAGATTTCTCAATGCCTTTTGGACTACACTTTGGGAGAAGATGGACACCAAATTGAAGAAAACCAAAACTTTCCATACACATATAGATGGGTAGATAGAATTAGTGAACAAGACATTGGTTTATCTTTTGAGAGGTTATAATCGGAAGCATATAAGGATCTAGAATGAAAATTTTGATATATATCCAATGCTCTTATAACAAATCAATCCATACTTATAATAGTAAGTCCCCTTTTGAAACTTTTTTTGGGTATTTTCCACTTCGCTTAAATGTTGTATATGGAAAACAAGGAGTGAAGGAAGACACTACAAGAGAAGCACTAAAGGCTAAAAAATTAATTGATGAGTTCAAGTATATTCATTTGCAAGAACACGAAATATTGAACAAGTCATAGGAAAAATACAAGGATCGGAATGATTAGCACAATATTGAGAAAACATCCAAGGTGGGAGATAGAGTTTGGTTGCAACTAAACAAAAAAGGCTATAGAGTCTTAGTAATAAGATAAAGGCTCTATGGTATGGTCCTTTTGAAGTGTTGGAGAAGGTGGGTGATAATGCCTACAGACTTACATCACCCCCATATATGTGCATTTACTTAGTAGTGAATGTGGAGAATCCAAAATTCTATGAGCTTTCCATGTTGGATTAGGACACTGGTGTGCAAGTTTTACCTACCATAGAAGACTTGGCGCTAGAAGCTCAAGCAAAGTTAGAAAAAGATATAATTTTGCATACGAATTCTAGAACAAATAGACAGGAGCAACATGAACTTTGGCAAGTTGGGTTAAAAGGACAACTTTCATGGAAGTCCAAATGGCACTACAAGGAAAAGGTAAAGCAAAAATTTCCTCACCTTCTTCAGTAAAATATTTTGGGGACCAAAATCCTTCCTAATTGGGGAGGTATGATCTAGAATGGATCATTATATAATTTGTCATATATTTTTGTACTTTCTGGGTAGAAAATTTGGAGTTAGTAGCTTGTAGGAACAATTTTATGAGCAAGTCTTACTTTGGTGATTTAGGCTCTAGAAAATTATTAATCTTGTTTGAGGCCTTAAACAATCATTTCGGTGTTAAAACTTTGTTAACATATTTCCTATCCTCTCAATGTTGTTCTACACATCGAGAGCTTTCCAATAATGCTAAGATCACCTCAATCAAAGTTCGTATGTGGAAGTTATGCCTCCAACAAGTTTACCTATCCTATTAACCACCGTGACAACGAATGGGTGCCACATCAACACACATTACTCACACATGTGGAACTAGTCATGTGTGGACTTTCAAGAATTTCCTATAAGGTCCAAAACCCTAACCCTAATCAAAAGTTGAGGCATGAAAAAACCCTAATCCTAACCTTAGATAGTTATCAAGCCATGTTAAACATTGAGCCACTAGGAAAGGAAAGGGTTTCATTCTCATTGTATTTTGTTTTGTTCCATACTTGAGCAGGGCATCAAAGAGTGGGATATTGAATTAGAACAAAGGAAGTAGAAGATCTTGTAGCATCCATACAAACCATAATGTCCATGGAAACTCCATAGTGAGTGCCCTTTCTTTGTATTTGCATTTCATAACTGAGAAGAAAAGAGCAAGGCATAGTCTCACCTACTAGCTAGGTTTTTCCCATATTGGGTTTTCTTAGGGTGCATCTTATGTTCTTTGTGTGGATGGTGTGTTATTTGCTTAGGTTTATTTTCTTAGGTTCTTTCATTTCAATTTCAGTTTATTCAGGGGTTTTGAACATTAAGCTAGTAATGCTAAATCTAAATCTCAAGTAAAGCACTACATAATAAGATATTTCAACGTATTGTAACATCTATTGTGACGAAATATTCCAATTGAACATCCACAATAGTTTATAGATCATACAAGATTTAAATAGTTTTTTTATTTCTATATGCAGATATATCATTGTTGGACTACAATTATTTCTATCAAGTAACAAGCACACTACTAGATTTTAGAGAACGTCCAACAATTCATCAAAAGAGGTCCTTATTCATGCACACTTGCTTTCAAGGTCACATGTATGGTTCTCTAGGGTGTTATGATAGAGCACAAGTGAAACAAGAAGTTATTAAATGCTAGGATTTTTTTTAACACAAACTGGGAAAATTTTTATACGATAAAAGGGCGTGATCAAGGTCGTTGAGTACAAAAGGAAATGTTGGTAATGTATTCCAAATACAGCATCATAATTCTATCTATTACACAGAGGTACTTGCTAGTCCTATATAGCTTAACAATTCTTCCAAAATCTTTACAGTTTCCATAGTTTTTCAGATATCGTATGCAAATTACCATACAAAAAACAAAACTTAGCAGGATTTGTGGATTGATAGACTAAGTTTCTTCCTTTATCACTTCATCTATTGGTGATTCCATAGCGAAGTTCAAATCATGAAACATCTTCATCTTTTTGTCCTCGTGGCTTCTGAAATCTCCTTTGTCTCGATTCTGAACTGAGGCTTCTGAAGTTGACACCCTCACATCCAGTTGCCTCTACAGGGACTCTCCCTGTCTGAGAAGGAAGTCCACTTTGTCTTGAATTTGTCCAATGATCACTTTGTGTTGGAACAAAGTGTTAAGAGCAAAGGATAAGGTCGAGCTGTGTGAATCCACTTTCAGAGAGAATCAGTGGGTGAAAGTGAAATTGTCCTCCACCGACTCCTCAAATTCTATCTCTCGTGCCTTTTGTGGCTCTTTCTCGTTTTCCATACCAAAGGAAAGATACAAACTGGAACTCGACCGTAACTATTAGGAGTGTGAGAATACTTACCATGATCTCGACCAATTTTCTCCTCTAGGAGTCGTCCTCCAACCATAGAGGAAATAGGAGAAATAGGTGGCCTCCTCCACCAAGCCACCAGAGAACCACCCCCTCTAGCCGCCATTGAAGTCTAAAGACTCTAGAATTGTGTCGAACATTGGTTTACCAAACCATATAACAGAATTATGATTGTTATCTCTGTGTTAATGTCATGCAATACCATTCCCCTGAACTTAATAAGACCTCGATAGGCAAGGATGCATGTATTTTAGTTCCTAAAGATCTTTGCATGCACCAGAAGCCCTGATGAGGCTTTCATGGCATTTACTATCCATAGCACCTCATTCCCATTCATCATTTCCACCTTTTCTCCCATCAGCAAATCCATCATCGTTGAAGTTGGATTGTTATTACAGAGTATTTCCTGTGATAAATTCCCATGGGAATAAGTACTCATGTTGCAGAGAGCCTCTCCACTCGTTTCCAGTGATGGAACCATCATCGAACACATCCTGAGTTTCCCCGCGAGCCTGATGAAGGTGGTGGTACTTCTGCACATATACCTTCAATAACATATGTAACGAACCTAGCACTGCATGCTAGAACCACGTGTCTCCCCAACTTTGACATGGGCACATATGACCTCATTTTTTATTATACCCTCTTCCATTAGGGGTGTGCTACAAAGATGACACGCCCTTGGACTCTCAAGGAACCAAGGGCCATACCAATTGCCCTATTTTCCATCCCATCTTCTTCTTGATTATTCTCTCGTAGGATATGGAAGAATTGAGCTTGAGAGGTGGTCAAGAGTAGCTTTGTTGTCTCGATAATTCTCTAAAGCTTGGCATATTTAGGTGCAGAACCCAATATGAAATATATGATGGTGTTTTTAGAGTCACCCATTATTGTTATATGATTGATCTTATATTTATGTGTTAACATGAGCCCTTGGCAAATCGCATAGGCTTTGGCCACATTATTTGAAGCAATGTCCAAATTTCAGGAAAAGTCTTGGACTCGATTTCCTCTAGGGCCATACAGCACCCCTCCCGCATTGCCTCCCCTTCAATGCTAGGGTTATTATTCAATATTATATTTTGGAATATCAAATACAATTCTCATTCTTTATTAATATTGGACAAAATAACTTTTATATAATCATATTAAACCTTTTGTTCATATCATTGATAAATATTAACCAAAAATTATGTAAAAGTCATATTATGCAGTGACCCAACCACACTTCTTTATCAATGGTTGTGGTTTTTCATTCCTATTCTAATCATTTGGAAATCAAACCAAACTTTGTAATTATTTAGTTTTATGATGCTCATGTAAAAAAAAGAAATTCAAATGAAATACATTTTATTTTTGTCTATTAAATAGAATTACTAACAATCTTGGTTATTATTGAAATAAATGTTGTTATATACTCATATTATGGAAAAATTATGTCCATATAACTTTTATACAATGACCCAATTACAACTCTTAGCCACAAATATTAACCAAAATTTTGGTTTCATTTTAAAATGGTCATTCCATAAATTTGTAAATCAAACATGTTATCTAATAACACTTTTTTAATCTATAAATTAAAATAAGTGTATTCTCCTTCTCTTCAATCAAATCAAATAAATTACATTAAATTTTTAAAACAATTCATCTTATAATATTTTTATTTTAATCCATTRATCAATAAATTAAAAGTGTATCTTTTTATTCTTTTATTATGATATTCATTTACATATTACATGTAATATGTAGTAGTTATAACATAACACAATAACATGTTATAACATATTACATSTAATATGTAATAGTTATAACATATCACAATAACATGTTATAACATATTACATGTAATATGTTATAAAACATATTACATTGTTTGAGTTGTGTTACAAATTTGATAATCTTTTTAGTTGTGTTACAAATTTGATTATCCTTTAAATTTAATTGGATTAATCATTTTATAAAGTTAAATTTTATTTATATTATATTATTAAATTATTTTTCTATTTTATTTTAAAAAAAATAATTAAATTAATAAATATAATGTTAAAAATTAATTAATTAATTAAATTATATAACTTTTATTTTCAAAAATATATATAGAAATATATGTGTTGTGAAATTCCTTTTAAATATATAATATATATAGAATTCAGTTCAAATTTATGTTCATACTACATATTTAAAAAAAAAATTAACAAATAAATAAATAGTTTGGTGATTTAAACTAAACTAGATTGAGATGAGATATCTACACTCACTCTTTGCAATTTATAAGAAATGTAATAATTTTTATTGTGTAGATGTCATTTTTAAATGTAATAATTGCATTTAACAATTTATTTTTAAATGTGATAATTTCACTATATTTGTATCATACCTAATACCTAATATGATATTTTTAATCAATTTTTCTTCCATATAAAAGAAAGTAATTTATAAAAAACAAGGAAAACAAACAAAAAAAAATACATTAAATTGAACCAACAAGATACAACTGTTGAAAAAGTTGATTTTAAAACTAAGAATAATATTTTTTTATTGAGTCAATGTCACTTTTAAATGTAATAATTGCATTCTCTATTTTTTAGAATAATAATTTCACTTTTATTATGTAGACATCATTTTTAATTGTAATGATTGCATTCTTTATTTTTATTATATATAATATGATAATTTTCATCATTTTTTCTTTCATGTAAAAAAAAGTAATTTATAAAAAAATATGGAAGACAAACAACACATACATTAAATTGAACCAATATTAAAGAAGTTGATTTTAAAACTAAGAATAATAGTGAATATGGAAGACAAACAATATATACATTAAATTGAACCAATATTTTTAATTGTAATGATTGCATTCTTTATTTTTATTATATATAATATGATAATTTTCATCAATTTTTCTTTTATGTAAAAAAAAGTAATTTATAAAAAAATATGGAAGACAAACAACACATACATTAAATTGAACCAATATTAATATTAAAGAAGTTGATTTTAAAATTAAGAATAATAGTGAATATGGAAGACAAACAACATATACATTAAATTGAACCAATATTAAAGAAGTTGATTTTAAAACTAAGAATAATAGTGAATAAGGAAGCCTTTTAGGAAAAGTTGTAAAGCTCATAAACATTTAATTCAACTATTGAAGAAGGAAACAAAACAATCACATTTATTATAAAATATTCATTGGTTAATGACATATTATAAATCATAATGTATCTATGCAAATAATAATCACGCTCATGGAAACTATGTATTTTGTGGCTATAAAAAAATTACTTTTAGAAATGTATGAGTGACTTGCATAGATACATTATGATTTATAATATGTCATTAACCAATGAATATTCTTTATATACAATTTAGAAAAGAATTTTTATTTGCAATAAAAGATGTTTAAAAAATTGTGTCTATTTTATTTTATTTTAGTGGATGAAATCATAGATAAAACAATGAAACAACACCTTATTGTATATATTACATATCTATTGAATAAAGAAAAAGACATATATATATTGTATATATTATATATCTAATGAATAAAGAAAAAGAGTGGTATTCAATATACATATCTAATGAATAAAGAAAAAGAGTGGTATTCATCCTTTCAAAAGCAAGGATCCCTATTAAGATTATTATTTGAAATGGATTTATCAAAATATAATATAGTATGATTTAAGTCAAATGGAGTTTCATCTATGAAGCATTTATGAAGATAACTCCATATATGAATAGGCATTTATCAAAATATAATATAGTGGGATTTAAGTCAAATGGAGTTTCATCTATGAATAGGCATTTATGAAGATTTGACTACGAAGTTGCTTTGTAAAGTTTCTCACTTATTTTGTATTAGTGCTTAACACGTTGTGAGACACTAGCTATAACAAAGGTTGGAAAACTTAAAAGTTTAATATACTTATTTCAAATTGAAAGTTGCAAGAATTTGAATATTTTGTATTAGTGCTTAACACGTTGTGAGACACTAGCTATAACAAAGGTTGGAAAACTTAAAAGTTTAATATACTTATTTCAAATTGAAAGTTGCAAGAATTTGAATTCATTGAATCTAATAGTTTTCTTTGAAACAGGTGATGAAGAGGGTTGTCAAAATTATGTCAGCATTATTACAAAAACAAAAATGGAAACATCATGATAATACAATGTATGAATCGGAACAACACTTCAAGTTCAATTTGCTAGCAAGCATTCTAACTAAATTAAATAAGTTAGTCAATGATTTCAAAATGAACATATTGATATAACCTCTATTGGTATGCAATTAAGCATGTTGATTGAACTCTTCTTTGCAAGAGATTTTTGCAAAATATATTTGAAACAAAAAAATCAAACATGGAAAATCGAAGTTTATTGATAATATAATAGCTTCACATGTGCTTATATTAAAATTTTAACCTATACCTAATTAACTAGAATCATATATTATAGATTATTGTATTCACTAGGGTAAAACATTCATCCAAAAGTTAATCGATTCTCTCAATAATAGGTTTACATATTTGTTTGTATTCA
>JZKD02S0018473.1:375862-388909 GCA_000966675.3 Picea glauca | reverse complement strand
ATCATCAATAACAAATTTTAATATAATTTTAAAATTATAAAAATTCATTTATATTATATATATTTAAAATAAGAGAAAATTCTACATTTTATAATACCCTTGTCCAATAAAATTTAAAACAACTAAAACCACTAAAAGGTGGAATGGGATTAATAAAGAATTACACATAGAGTAGGAATAGTGACTTTCCATCCATAGTTTCAATCTTCATCCACATCCTATGGAAATTATTAGTGTGTTCAGCTCTATGTACACATTCACCTATGTGACTAATATAAAGAACCATTTTATCAACCAATATTAATCTTTCCATCCTTAATAAAATTCTTGGTCGAATTTATGAATATCATAGAATCCCTTAAAATTTACAAAAAAATTATCATAGAATCCCTTAAAATTTACAAAAAAATTATCATAGAAACCCTTAAAATTTACAAAAACATTATCATAGAATCCCTTAATATTTAAAAAAAAAATTTAAGATTGTGAAACATAGTTTTTCTAAATGAAAAAAAAAAGAAAAAACCTTTATATTTCAGAAAGGAAATATACATATAATTCTCTTTGAGGCTCATTAAAACTAGGATTGGTTAGCCACACACTTGGGTGTTGGAAGAACCAAAAGAATTTTTTGATAGCACCTCCCTTTCACCATACCAAAATGGAAAATCAATTACCTTTAACATACTGTTCACTTCACATTGTAACAATATTCACGCGGTATCAAGAAATTTGACACTTCAACTAAACACAAATTTATAGCCTGCCAAAAAATGACCTAACCCTAACTATTATAAGTGAAATTCCATAATTTCGATATATTGTTCATCAAGGAATTA
Source organism: Picea glauca (assembly GCA_000966675.3). Classification (NCBI taxonomy): domain Eukaryota; kingdom Viridiplantae; phylum Streptophyta; class Pinopsida; order Pinales; family Pinaceae; genus Picea; species Picea glauca. The sequence continues at coordinate 388,070 of JZKD02S0018473.1, read as the reverse complement.
TTGGACAGAAAACGATCTTACAAAACATTATAGTTCTTCCTTAGAGAGCTAATCTATTTTTTGTTGAGGTCGCGATAAATGCGAGTGAATGACACCTAGTCGAAATCCTGAATGAGGCACTGAGTCTAAGCCAGAGAATATAGGAGGTGAATGACCTCCACTTTTGATTTCCCACTATCCCAATTAATAACCACCCGTGAATCTCCAATCAGTTGCAAATTTTTAATCCCATGAGAGTTTACGAAAAAAAGTAATTCATACAAAACTGAGCATTCGACCTTTGTGTTGGAACCCGAACATTGGGGATATCATATATAGAATAAGTAAAACAAGTTTACATGCAGGACAAACCCAACCCCACATCTAGTGGGGTGGACTTGGTTGGCTCCATCAAAATACCACTAAGGTATCTCATAATCTAGAGAAGGCATGATATGCACTTAAGCTTTCCTACATTTGGGATCACATTTGTATTTCCTTGTTATTTTTTCGATCAAACCAGTAACAAATTATACTTGGATTTGTTTTTCCTGAAAGATGCTGATGTTGTGGGCCCATGAAATGTAGTATACAAAATGACAAGGGAGAGAGTCGAAGAAACCAACTGTTGCATCCATTAACCACTCTTGAAAACATAATTCCAAATTGATTTGATTCCAATTTTATTTAGAATTTAAATTCCAAGAAATGAGGCCCCATACCTAATGTAACAATACCCAAGTGAACTAAGGATCATTATTACACAAAAAACACATAATTGTTTTTATGCTAATTAATTTCCTACAGCTTACCAACTACGAATTACACATAGATTTAACTATTGTCTAATACAATTAAATAAATGCATCTACAAAATACTAAAAATGACATGAATGGATTTTAAATAGATCAACACAACAACATATAAATCATTCTCAAACACAGAGTTAATAAACAACAATTAAACTCATAATGCAACATAGAAACAAGGTAAAATACTTATCTTTGAAAAATGATTGTGCAACCAGCTGTTTGAGATCGAAGTTACACCCAACTATAGACGTCTTGTTCCAGATCACAACAGTAAGTCACTCCCATAATGGGGCTAGAAATCCACAAAAGAGGGTGGTCTCTCACTGTCCACTCACTTCTCATAAAATCTCACAATCCATTGGTATTCTCCTACAACTATCCCAAATTTCCACCAACTCTCTTTCTCTTGACCTTTCCAACCTAAGGAATGTACCCCTTCACTACTCTCAGTCCATCTAGAAACCCATTATTTTAGTAGGGTGTCTCTGGAATAGGTAACCAAAAATATCTCTACTGGGAAACTCAAGGGAGCTCAGTACTAGGAAAACTACCAGGAAAAATAACAACAATCACTTTCTATTATAGTGAAACTCACACAAGAGTTCACTCTTCAGGCTTGAAAACCCAAATCTTCAATATTGTACTCCAAATACGCTCCATAATTTTCCCTCCATGATTTCTCTAGATCCAAGATCTTCTTTTCTTCTCACTGCTTGTTGTTCATGCAAAAAATTGACTATCTAAAATTATTGTCACTGCTCATATGAATTTTTCTCTTTTGGGATTACTTGATTGAATTACACACTTCCCCAAGATGGTTGTACTCAAACCCCATGCTCCCAATAACTATGGGATGTGACTTCTCACACCCACCCTCTTACATGTATTCAATGATTGGCTTTGGGAACACTAAATGTTTTTTAGAAGGTTCATATACCAATAGTAATTTTATGAAGTGGGTTGAATTGATATACGTGGGTAATTACTCCTTGGAATCCTCTTATAAAATATTAAACCCTCCCCTCCCTTGTGGATTAATCATCCCCCATATTTGTCCATGTCCCCTAGCAATTGACATCACATTTTTATTATTAAAACCTAGAAATACAATTTGCATATACATCGCTTGGCTATAGCCGCATATTATATCTACATTAAGCATGAATTAAAATGAGTATTATAGTGGGGACATTACATTTCCCCTCCCTTACAATTATGCATTGTCCTTAGTGCACACTATGTCGATATACATACACAAATTTGCATCATAATACTAAGAAATACAATTCTACAATTTCACAACTCTAGCAACAGTTCCAACCAAAATCTCATATTCCTCTCAACCCGTTGACCCATGGAATGCACCCCATTAATTGTTCTCATTCCATCAAGATGTACCGTTATTTTATAAGGGCCCTCGACATAGGTTGGATAGGACTCTAAGATGTGTTTTTGGAACTGTAGCTGCTCAAAATGGAGTCTTGCATTCTTATATTTAGTTTCTTTCAAAATTATAAAAACATTGTGGGTATTCTTCCCACATGTTTTCTTTGTACTCCTATGTAGAATATTTAGAACCATAGTAGTTCCATTGAACCTTTACCAACCCTATGGATTTTTTCTTTATCACTTTGACTTTCTGGTCCAGGATAAGTATTGGTTCCACACAAAAACCCTCTTTGTGTTCCACCTGGATCACAATCTAGTCAATTATGTGGTTTGGGTCATACACATATTTCTTTAATAATGACAATTAAATACATTATGCACTCTCATGGATAAAAAGAATGTTATCATGTCTGAAATTGACCCTATCTTTTCTAATATCTCAAAAGGTCCACAATATCTTATTTCCAACTTTGGGTAGCTTCTTTTCTTATTTCCTAATCTTAACAAACTTCTTTTCTCCTTCCTTTTAAAAACACATGTTTTCCCACTTTAAAATATCTTAAAACTATGTTCTTGTGTGCATAAATTTTCTTCTTATCCTAGGAGACCTTTAAATTCTACTTGATCTTTATCATCTTCTCTTCCATTCCCTTTAACAAATCTAGCCCAATAATTGCTCCGTCGACTAGATTATCCCAACTCACTGGTGTGTTACACTTTCTTCCATACAATGCTTCAAATGAGCTCATTTTTAATGAGGCTTGATACCCATATTGTCACCAAATTTAAATAGATGAATACAATTGTCCCACTTTGATGGATGGTCCATCACATACATTCTGAGGATGTCCTCAATTATTCTATTAGTCCTTTTTGTTTTCTCATCTGACTCTAGATGATATTTTGTACTAAGATTTAGATTTGTCCCAAATCCTTTGAACAAAACTTTCAAAAAATTGGATGTAAATTTTGGATCTCTATCTAAAACAATTGTCTTAGGAGCCCCATGTAGCCTAACAACTTCCTTCATGTAGATTTTTGCAATATATGTTTCCTTGTGTGTAGTCTTCATAGGAATACAATTTGCATCCTTTGTTAATTTATCCACCACCACCATGATGGAATCATGTTACTTCATTGTTCTAGACAATTCAGTAATAAAATCCAATGTGACTACTTCCCACTTCCACTATGGAATGGGGAATGGCTATAACAACCCTAGTAGATGTATTTGTTCAGTATTCACCTTATCACATTCTAGACATATGGCTATATAATTAGTCACTTATTTATTTATTCTAGGACAAAAATATTATCTTCTTACAACTCCGATTGACTTCTGATATCGTGGGTGCCAAGCATATGACACATTGTGCATTTCCTTAAGAACTATTGGAATTTGACACACACATTTTTTCTCTATATGTGAGTATTCCATCCTCTTGTAGCTCATAATATTTATATTTCTGCTATAAATTTCCTTGCTGTAATGTTTATTTTATTGCCAAATAGTGTTGATTTGAATTTGTTTCTACAATAATTTTTTCTTTCAGATAAATACTGTACATGTTGATGGTTTCATTATGAATCCCATGTACTCTCATGTTGAGTGCATCATCCACTTGATTATATTTTCCTTTGATGTGCTTAATTCCAAAGTTATATTCACTAAAAAAATTGAGCCGTCTAGTTTGTATGGCATTTAATGTGGGTTATCCAAAAAAATGTTTTAGAACATAGTGGTATGTCCTTAGTTCAAATTTTTTCCCCATGAGGTAATGTATCCACATTTTTAATGCATGAATAATGGATGTTAATTCTAGATCATGGGTAGCATAATTCCTTTCATTCTCTTTAAATTTTCAGGACTCATAGCATACCACATAAAATTTATGTGTGAAGAATCCACCAAGACCTTCCTGGCATGCATCGGTGAACACCAAAAAATATTAATCCAGATCAACAATCTTCAATATTGGAGCACTTATTAAGATGTCTTTCAGTTTCTGAAAAGTCTCTTCATACTTGGGAGTCCATTCAAATTTCACTCCCTTATTTTGCAAAGAAGTGATTGGGATTGCAATATTTGAGAATCCTTTTATGAATCTACAGTAATAACCAACAAGACCCATGAATGATCTAACCTTTGTAAAATTTCATGGCTCTATCCATACTCTAATGGCCTCTATCTTCTCGAGATCAATTTTTATCCCTTCTACGGAAATTATATGCCCCAAGTAGTGAATCTTCTTTTGATAAAAGATGCACTTACTTAGCTTAGCATGCAATTTATGCTCTCTTAAAACTTGCAACATCATTCTTAAATTTTTCTCATGTTCCTCCTTTGACTTATATTAGATGACTATATCATCCATGAACATAATTACATACTTTTCTAGGTATTCCATGAGCACTCCATTCATCAGGCACATAAAAACAACTGGGGAATTTGATAGTCCAAATGGTACTACTGTGAATTCATAATGTCCATATCTTGTCTTGAATGTTGTATTTTTGACATCCTCTTCCTTTATCCTTACTTGATGGTAACCTGATCTCATGTCAATCTTGGAAATGATTCTTGCACCTTTCAACTGATCAAATAAATCATCAATCCTTGGCAAAGGATATTTTTTCTTTATGGTGACCTTATTTAGTTGTCTTAAATTTATACACATCCTTAAGGTTCCATCTTTCTTCTTTACAAAAATAACTAGGGAACCCCAAGGCGAAACACTTGGATGTATATACCCTTTTTTTAACAACTCTTCTAGCTACATATGCAACTCTTTCAACTTAGGTGTGCCCATTCTGTATGGTGTATTGGATACTGGGGAAACTCCTAGCACCAAATCGATAAAGAAATAATTTTCTCTCTTTTGTGGAAATCCTGGGATATCTCCAAAATATACTTTGAATCCCTCAAGATTGGATGGTATTCAATACTTGCCACTTTATCTTCGGCTAGCTCTTCCATATGGGCTACAAAAATATGGCATCTCTTTCTGAAACTCTTTTTCAACTACATAGTTGAAAATTTTCCAACAACTACATCTTTTGGAATGCCTTGGACCTTTCCTTTCTTCCCTTCTTCATGAAGACATGTGATTGTCTTGTTGTAACATTGTAGAAAAAAATTGGTGTTTTTGAAACCAATCCTTTCCAATTACACTATCATATGAACCCAATGGTATCATGTTCACATCTACCTTTGTGTTGAATCCATTCATGTCTATTGGACAATATTTAACTAGTTCAATGATTTTCTGCATATCCCATGTGACTAATTAAAATAACCAATATTTCTTATGCTTACTCCTTTGAAAGTAAAATATTTCAACAATGTTAGATTTTATGTAACTATGGCTAGCTCCATAATCAATTAAAATTTCTATGGGCTTAAAGTTATGATTAAAACAAGACTTTGTTGTGTGCTAATTGCTACAAACTGTCCCAAATTACCAGTTCATAGCACCAGTGAGTCCAGGCACTGCGAACTTTCCTGTAGCAGCCTGTTTCAACCAAATAAACTCAACTAATTCCAAAAACATGCAAGAAGCCTTGAAAAACTCTGATAAACCTACTACAACTTCTTAGTAATGAAAATAAATTTGGAGAAAATATAAAAGATGCTAGGTTTATCTCAAAATCCAAAATCACCACTTAGTGTTGTAACTACATGCGAAAACCATGACAAAAATATATGGTTAAGTTCTCACAATCTCTCACCCCTTGTGGATTTTATTTCTTTGCTAATTGTCCATAATTTCTGTCTTAAAAACCTCTTGTAACCTCTTATGACAGTTGATATGTGAAATATAGAGTAAACAAAGGATTTTAGGGTTTGATTACAGATATGACATATTAAGGGTTCACATGTCTGAAAACTTATACACAACAATGATATGGAGTGGAGAAAATGAAAGTAGGGAAAAGGGACAACAATTCAGTCTGAGTGAAAATGTAGACACGAAAAAGGAGTGAAAATGTAGGCAAGAAAAAGAGACAACTCTGTATAAATAGAGGGTTTGCAGTGCCAACACCAATTCACAGCTCCAATCTGCAACACAATTGAAATAGGCTTTATGAAGGACTGATAATATTTTTCATGTCTAAGAGGGAACCTATAGCAATTGGTTAAAACCTGGGCCTTAGATAGATTTCAAATCTGATAAGGGCTCGGTTAATCAAAAGACAAAGGGTCCACGCAATTTGTGTTGCAAGGTTATAATAGATAGTTTTCAACATGGAATAAACAATGGGTTTTAATACTGCAAAGGGTTAGTAGTGCATGCACATTTAACAGTTTGTAACGCCAACACCAATTCACAGTGCCAAAAGTGGTAGTATGTGACAGTTTGCAGTGCACTGTGAGTTCATAGTGTCTTTAACTAGTCTACAACACATTGTGTTTTAATGAAAATGGAGATGAATTTGATACCTTTCCTTCTTTACAAATGATGACAATCACCCTCATGACACTAATACTTGAAAATGTATTTTGATCAACTTTAGACCCAAGGTTAAAATCAAGCACCTTGATTTATAATCATAAAATATGACTCTAAACCTATGAAATTTTAAATGACCGACTCATAGAAGAAGGAATTACCACATGAATAGAAAATACTGATGATGTGCTTCAGTACATATCATGTGCTAACATTGGATCCACAGGGGATGGATACTTCCCTGTGAATCTCCAAGAACTTCTGCAGTTCGAGCGCCTTATCCATTGGGCATAAACCAAGGTCTTTATTGCAACCAATCATACTGCAAACTGAAACCGGTACTGTAAACTCACTGCAATCAAATCCACTTTGAAATATTCACAAGCTGAAAACACGGTTGTTGAAAATAAAATGCTCATGGAATGATCTTATGCATATATGTTCCTACACCAACCCATTGAAAAAAAAAAACAACTGCAAACCAAAATTCTTGAGTGTCAAGCTTATTCATCCTACACCTAATCAATTGAACTACTGCTTGATCAAGTATAATTAGTTTTCCAATGAAGCCATGCAAGGAATTTATTAACTGGTGAAACTCTTGATCTAGATAAATAAATAAATAAATAAATCCATGGCATAAAAAAGTGCAGTTCAAAAAGACATCAAAACCAACATCCACTAAACAAGAATGGTTTGGCATATGCACTACTCAAAGACTCCAGATAATCAACCATAGGGTCTTGAAATTCATAAAGAAATATATTTTTTTGTTTTTCCATCTCGAGATTGGATTGTTTTTGTATATACCCAACTTTATAATTACTACCAATTTCATTTTTCAGCAAAAATGAAGGTTATTACAGGCTGGTTTGACTGATTGCAATTGCAATTTGACTAAAAGACAACCGATCCGCATGATTTGTAGCTAGAGAAAGAACATCTTAAGATTCATAATAATCAGAAACAATTATAGTAGGTGAAATTTCATAAACCTATTTATTTTCTTCTCCTCCATATCGATGAGAAAACATATCATTTTGAAGAGTATCAACCTCTTGATCATCATGAAAAGTCTCTTCTACTACAACATATTCTTCAATACAAGCATACTCTTGATGACTGTCAGATCCTTTATGTTAGCATTGGAAGTCACCCTTGGATTGCAACAGGAGAAGAACCCAACGCCCATTAGTTTATGTCACGATTTGTTCAATGGGGTGATCAAATGGAAGTTAACTCAAACGATGTGGTTCTAACTCCAAAACTAGGCCAGGTAGGCGTGGGCAGGTGAGGTCTTGATCAAACTTCAGACAATGAGTTGTAGTAAGGGTGAGTAGGAGGAAGACTTGTATCAGAGAGATGCAAAGGTCTGTCGTAAACATTAGGTTTCTAACAGGCTGTAGGAGAAGGCATCTAAACGCAAGATCTTCTTACATTAAAACACAAAACACCGGAGAATACAACAATGCAACAATAAATCCTTTATCATAACATGATTGCAATAATTCGCATGAATCAGTCATTCACGAACTCTCTCAGCATAAGATGAAAATTAGATGGAGTAAGAAAGACTGTCTGTCATAAAACAAGAAATCCCACATACAGATGCATAACCAGAGAACTAAAGTGATGTTAAAACTTTACAATCGAGAGCTTCGCTCTACCATCGATACCTTCAGAATGACAAAACTGAGTACATATACTTGGGCAGAGTTTCCCAACAGAGGCATGCTCACCCTCCAAGGTGTAGCGTCTCTTCAATCAATCTTTGGGTGGAAGTCCTTTGTCAGACGTCTCCTTAACTTCGCATGGCCTTTGCAGGGGAGGAGTAGCTGAGCCAGTAAATGTCGAGTTAGCGTGTGCAGACCTCCTTCGGCTAGTCGAGAACTCGGCATGGCATCTCTGAAAAAATGGGTACACAGGACCCTCTCGAGAAGTCCTCTTTCCAGACCCTCCATTCCTCGCATTTAATGAATGAGGAGAGGTTTCAACCACCCTTTCTCGCCTTCATTTATTTCAAGAGAAAACCAAGACCGAGGTCGGATCAAATGGCACTTGGAGATCGCGGTAATTCCTTCTGTGAACATACACAACACCTTCGGCCCTTCCTGAGCAGCTCTTTTCTTTCACAAGTGACCACGGGTTGTGACCACGTGCTTATCCCCAAGGCACTCTCGGTGTTCGCAAATGGGAAGGAGTTAGTTCTTGCTTCTTAAAATTGTGATGATCGAAACAACGAGGCAGCTTAATCTGGCGCCACGTGCCCCTCTAGATCTGACGGTCTTGAATTCACTTTGGTGATGTTGTGGGTCCGGGTCCTGGACACTCCCGACACCTTGTGCATCGAGAATACGACAATGCTGGGCGAAAAGGTGGGGAGCCTAATCGTGCGCCAGGTGTCTGCTTCAAATGGACGGCTGAGACTGCCCCCTGATACTGTGGACCCAACTTTAAAAGTTATTTCCCTTTTGCGATTCGCGAGTTCATGGGTCAAAGACCCTTGGCTCCCTTTTCTAAACTCCTAATCCCCGAGATGGCGATATGGGTTTTTTCCCCCTGCATGTAACCGCCGGCTAGAGCCCAAGTACTAACTCTTCTCGCAAATCATGGCTTCACGAGCTAGAGTATCGAACTTTGGCATTCTCCCCTCGCGAAGTCCCGAGACGTGATGGTCAGTGAAGGTTGACCCCCTCTGGGCACTTTTCGTAACTCGCAATCTCGCGCAACTAAAAGACATAGTCTGCCCTCCGAACTTACGAACCCCGAGTTCGAGAAATAACTACTGCGCTTGTACTGATCGCGATTTACGCCCCTTGAAAACCCTTTTGCGCCATACTTAGCGCGACTCGGTTAGCTTCAACAACCCATCAACCGCCGCTCTGCTCTGTCAATGAATTCTTTCCACCAAAGAATGAAGTGCCCGCTCGCTTGATTTAAGCCCGAAATATATTTCTTCTGTGAGCTACGCCCAACGCTCCTCGCGCCATTTGCAATCTTGAATACTCTTGTGCCTTGGACGAAAAATTTTACTAACATTAGGCTCCATGGGGGATAGAGTCATCCCTGTGATTCTCTAAGGACTCATTTTGTAGTTCCAGTGCCTTGCTGATGGGCTATGGAGTCATTTACTAAGCTGAAACAATAAAAGAAAAAACAAAGAACAGAAAGGAAAATATTTACAAAACATAGGAGCCACTGAAGGCTCAGACAAAACATTTTTTAAGAAAATGGCCATTTACCGGGCTGCTGAAAACTTCTTCGCCTTCCAAATCTTGTAGCCAATATGTGTTATTTTAGAAGACTTCAGATATTTTGAAAGGCCCAATCCATAGGGCTTCAAATTTGCCATGTTTTCCCTTATCTTGCTTAGGAGAGTCCCATTTGAGCACCAGGTCTCCTATTTGGAACTCCTCCTTGTTGGATTTCTTATCAAAAACCTGCTTGATCCTCTGTTGATGGTCCTCAACTCTGATCATCACCTGCTCTCTGACCTGCTGGACTTCTACTAGTTGATGAATCCTTTTGACCATGTCATTAGGCTCTTCTTGATAATCCTGGAAGAATTTCACTACGGGAATGGCCAGCTAAGAAGGGAAGACAACTTCTGCTCCGTATACTAACTGGAAAGGGGAGGTGCCTATAGATCTCTTTGTAGTCACCCGATCAGCCCATAGAGCGAATTTCAGCTTTGAATTCCAAGCCTTTTTGTCGTCCTCCAATAATCTTTTGATGATCCTTATGAGACTTTTATTGGAGGATTCTGCTAAACCATTTCCCTAGGGATAGTACGGATTGGAGTGAATCAGCTTGATTCCAAATTGCTCACAGAACTTGACTAATGACTCAGCCTTGAAAGAGGCTGCGTTATCAGTAACAATCTTTCTTGGGTAGCCGAACCTTACGACGAGGTCTTCCAGGAATCCAATGATTACCTTGTGGGAAGTACTCCTGGTGGGGATAGCTTCAATCTAGTTAGTAAAGAAATCCGTGGCGGTCAGGATCCATCTGTGCTGCCCGCTGGAAGCTGGGTGGATTTCTCCAATAAAATCCAGGCCCCATTGCTGGAAAGGTCTCGAAACAACTACAGGCTGTAAAGGCAGAGACTTGAGATGTTATTTTCCTGAAAATCTTTGGCATGAGATACAAGCTCTAACTCCTTTATGAGCATCGACGAACAAGGTGGGACAGTAGTACCCATCTCTGAGAATTTTGTGGGCTGTGGTCTTCCAGGAATGGTGCCCCCCACATAGGCTGCTATGAAATTCAACCATGATTTTGTCGGCCTCTTGTGGATCCATGCATTTTAAAAGTACTCCCAGGGGGTCTTTCCAGTATAAAATTTGATCGATAAGGCAGTACCTGACTGCCTTGAGCTTCAGAGCTCTTGCTTTGTTTCTTTGCAGGCCATTCGGAGGTCACAATTCTCGCAGGAAATATATGACATCCTTATACCAAGGACATCGAACCAACAAGGGTTCTCTTTGAGGGTCTATTTCAGACAGTTGACCCTGCTGAATTCCTGATCTTCCGTTCATAAAAATTACCCCCAAATCTTGGAAATTGGCTTCAGCCAACAACTTGGCTTCAGCCAACAACTTGGCTAAGCCTTGACCTTTGATCAATTTGGTAGGCCTTATTTCCAAGTCAAACTCCAGGATCTTGGCTATCCATTTACTTCTCCTCCCGTCTATGTCGGGTTGTACAAGGATGTCTTTCACAGAGGCTGAAGGAACGTATGCAATCACTTTCGAGTGCAAGACATAGACTCTGAAAGCCTTGAGAGATTTCACTAAGGCATAAGCCTGTTTCTCCATGATTTCATACCTGACCTTTGCATATCTTAATGCCTTGCTGAAGAAGGCGATGGGTTGCTCTCTCCCTTCCTCATTCTTCTGCAACAAGACCGCTACTACTGTATCAAAATAAGCGAAAGAGAAGATTAATAAGTCTTTGGAATAGTCAGGATTGATCAACATAGGTGCCTCAGTCAATGCTCTTTTTATTTGGTTAAAAGATTTCCTAGGTTCAACGGTCCATTTCACTTCCTTTCCCTTCTTGAGCATAGCTGTGATGTGTTTCACCAGTTCAGCAAAATTCGAGACGAATCTCCTCAGAAAATTAATCTTTCCCAAAAAGGCCTGAATTTCCTTCTTTGACCTGGGAAGCGACAGGGTCCGAATTGCCTCCACTCTGCTAGGATCAATCCTCACTCCTTCTGCTGATACTATATGGCCTAATAACTTCCCCTCCTCCATAGAAAATAAAGACTTCTTGGGGTTTAGAGAAAGGCCGAACCTTCGACATTTTGAGAAAAATTTTCTCAGGTGACAACAGTGCTCTTTATTCGACCTCGAGAAGACTGTTATGTCATCCAGATATATCACCACAAACTTGCCTTTCTCCCCGATGAAGGCTATGTCCATGGCTCACTGAAATGTCGCTCCTGCATTCATCAGTTTGAATGGCATTTTGGCATACATGAATGTGCCCCAAGGAGTGGTGAAGGCCATTTTTTCTCTGTCCTCGGGCATGACCGATATCTGATTATAACCAGAAAAACCATCGATCATGGA
>JZKD02S0018473.1:317929-330784 GCA_000966675.3 Picea glauca | reverse complement strand
AACTGATATTCAGAAAAGAACAGAAAAGATACAATGGCAAATACAAACATTACACAGAGATTTTTCACCTGGAAACCCAAACCGGGAAAACCAACATATATTATATTGATTACATTGCTTTACACTATTTACAATACAATATACATATAGGAGCCAACGACATCCAAAACCCTAACCCAATGACCTGGATTAGTCCAGAACCCTAATTCCTTAACCAGAAATAGAAAACCATCGACATAAACCATGTGCCGAAAAACCACCTAATATCACGTGGTCCCGGAAATATGTCGGCCCAATTTTTTTTTTTCGGGGGCGCTGCCCCCGAATCCCCGCGCGGGGGGCTCCACCCCCCTGCACACCCTAAGGGGGGGCCTAGCGCCCCCCCCTCTAACCCCCCATGCATGCCCGGCGTAGGCGCTCAGACACTACTTCTCGTGCAAAGAATATAACACATACCCAACATATAGTAAACTCCAAATCCCTCTCTAGGGGCATCCTAGGTAACTCCTATGGAAATACGCCCGCAAACTCTTTCACCACTAGAAGGTGTTCTAGACCTTCCACTACTCCCTTCTCGTTTAACGCAAGGATCTCATAAAGCTTAGACCCCTTGCGCATACTCTTCCATAGCTGTAAGGAGGATATGAACCTCAGGGAAACTCCCTGATTCCATCCTACAATCACCCATCTTTGTCCCTCATCATCGACCAAGCTCAACCATTTTGTCTTACAGTTGAGTATCGCCTCATGCGATTCCAACCAGTCCATACCAATCACAACATCATACGATCCTAGGATTGTGATGTACAGGTTGGCCCTTGTGACAAACTCTCCCAGGTTAAGGATACATCTCGTAACCTTTTCTCCAACCTTCTGTTTGACTCCCGAAGCCATCTCTATGAAGCTAAACTCATCCTGTTCGACTGCCTTTACCTTAATCCCTTTTAGTGTTTCACTAGAAATGAAACTCTCGGTATCACTAGGATCTATCAAAATACTAAGGGTCTGGTCAATGATGGTACCTGTCGTCTTAAGCACAGTCGACTGGTGCTCTACTTGGCGGTTATTCATCGCTGCATGAATATGATGGGCCTTGCCCATATCTCCCATGGTAGTGGGTCCCACTGATCCGAATGCTCTGGTCCTCTCCACAGGGTAGTCACGCTGGTAGTGTGGCTCCCCACATGTGCAACACCCCTTCTTCGGCCTAGTAGTCCTGGTACCCGAAGTAGAAGATGACGGCCCACCGGCCTGGAATTCTGGTTTGTTCTATTGAATAGGCCTAAACTGCTGCTGTTGCGGTCGACGTTGTTACTGATGCTGTGATCCCTGATAAGGTGTCCACTGCTGAGGTGGCAGTCGCCAAGGTGTAGTGAAAGTGGATCCCCTCTGGAAGCCACAGTATCCCAATGTATGTCTGGCTGGTGTCTGATGCTGCTGTGCTCCAGATGACACCTTCCGTGCTGGTCTCGCTGGAGTCCTGGTCGGAGCGTCGCTGATAAGCTCCTCCTCTTCTATGAGGGCCTTTTGAATGACATCATGCAAGGTTTGAGGCATCAAAATCCTAATCTTGGTATGTAGGCTACCATTAAGGCCAAACACGAACCTGTTGACCTTAATTTTCTCTGTGTTAAGGTGCGGAGCATACTGGAGCAGCTCCATAAAATGGGCCTCGTACTCGGGTACCGTTCAACCTCCCTGTTGTATGGCATTGAACTCATTGAGCTGACGATCAATGAATTCCTTCGAAAGGTACCTCTCTCGGAACCCTTCCTCGAACAGTTCCCATGACACGTCTTCGATGGCCATGTTCAACTGCGGTAGGAGCATCTTCCACCATAGAAGAGAGCTCCCCTTCAATTGAAAGACTGCCATGCAGATCTTCATGTTGGAGGTATAATCACGAAGTGAGAAGCACATCGCCATGTTCTCCAACCATGCCTCGGTGGCTGCGCCGTCCGGGGCACCGAAGAACTCAAGAAATTTGACCTTCTCGAGTTTGCGGTGAATTCTACTAGTACCAATCGGAGTGCGTGGTGGAACCTCAGCAGGTGCCAGTGCCCTGGCCTCATCTCTGTCCAAACGGCTGATCAGTGCCTTAGACATGCACTGAAAAGATCTCATCATTCCGAATACATCACCAACTGCTATCTGCTCCTGCCTGAGAACCTGCTCATCTCCCTAGGGGTTAGACCCCTTAGGTGTGGATGCTATTGGAGGCGTCGCGCCTCCTCCCCTAGCACCTCGTCATTTGCCTCCGCGGTGTCCTCTAACCATGATTACCTGTACGCACACAAGTCAAATCGATTAGCAACAGTATAATCAAATCACATCAACGAAAGCTGTAGCGATCCCAAGTCGTAGGTTGAACCATCTCTGATACCATATGTAACAAACCTCCCATTTCATCATGACATCAAGCCTCACATAACAAGTGCAATTTTTTTTGTTGTGTGTGTGCGTGTGTACAAGGGTAATATAGACATTATACTCTGTGTCGCAACAATATGATGAACATGATGCATGCAACTGTGACAACTACATAACGACCTAAGATGCACATCAAGCATCTATAACAAATGAATGACAATCAACCGACAAAATAAAAGACTGACTACCCGCCCGTCCTACCCTGCAATGGTTAGGACCTCCACGACACATAAGCAACGCTCAAGCCCAGGTTCCCATCGATTTTGACCATTTAAGGTCTCAGGGCTGGTGACTATTCTGAGGAACAAGGAGGCGTCTACATCCATCCTAACGCTAATAGACCAATCACAATAAATTTTTAGAGCCCACGACAACATTAATTAAATGAACAACCACACCCTTAACAGGAAGCGCAAGTTAAAAATGACTTCGCCAGTATCCCGATTAATCGTCGGGTCAAGATAGTCAATAAAATAAGTCTAATTATCATCTATCACAAGCCCACTTAGCATGTCTAAAAAGTAAAAAGACATTAAGGTACAATCTAAATTAGCCTTAAAACCCAATCGTCAATCAAGTCTAAAATTAGTCAATAAATACACTCAAATTTTAACATAATTACTAATCTAAGTTAGTAGGTCCAAACTATAATTAGGTCATTAATTAAAACTCTAGTTAACATTAATGCAATCTTTTATAGAAAGCCCAAATTAATCCCTAATTTAACTATTACCAATTTAAGACAATCATTTAAATTATAAGGGTATAATGCGATAGTCAAACATTATTAACAAATAGATGGCCAACATGTTGTCTAGTTGAAGTGCTTGAATAAACTTCTGCAGTGCAGGAATAAACTTCCATACCATAATATAACTAATATAATAAAGCTACCATTACTAAAATCAGGCTGAAAGCAGTGTATTCCTTTTGCGGGATAATTATAATTTAAAAAACCTAAATGACTCGTGCCATTGATATTACTCTCACTAAAATCTAGAATACGCTGCACACAAGTAGGTTTTGGTGGCGCTCAAGCATTGAACCACTTGAAACAATTGAATGACTTTAGGTTCATGCTGTAGGTTCTAGCTAAGAATATATTTAATGCTTACATAGACAGACACAGGCAAAATGACTGCAAATTAGCCTCCTGAGAACAGATCTGAAGGAGTCCAAGCCAAAATTATGAATATGCTTGTTGTAACTAGAAATGGAGGCTGTTAATGATCCATTTACCTATTGCAAATTTAATAAAACACCTTGGCCAGACTAGTCGTTAAACTTGTCATTCAGGACATTGAATGTACATACTAAAAATCCAAGCAAAATCCTGAGCTACCAGGAGTAATTGGAAATAGTTCCTACAAAATTAGACTTCGAATCTTGAGCAATTTGTTAGGCTTGAGCTCCAATTCTGGCTATCCAGTTAGAAACAATAGCATATGACTGTATGTATTGGTTATTATTAGAATGTAGTTATTGTCAGTTGTTTTTCAAAAGTAAATAAGGCATGCTGGACATTGGTGAATGAACTATTCCATTAACCTCACGAATTTCGAATTCAGGCAAGACGTTGAGTTGAAGGAAGAATGCTTGGTTTATAAACTGGTTAGAAAATTGATTGGAGACAAGGGTTAGAAGTTGTTCAAAGCCTCAAGGATTCCCGGTTAGTCTGGTTAGATAAAGGAGAGCACATCGCTGAAATACCACTGGACAAGGATTCACGGCTCTGCTACGTGGATGCCAAAACTGAATAGGTTGTAAGTTATGTAAGGTCTGGAGGGTCGAAGGATACATGTCTTGCTTAAAATGCTGAGTACAGCTGGCAAAAAGAGTCTGTAGACCACCGGGGAAGGCAGAATTGAGATCACACATCAAAAATATTTTTTTTTAAACTTCCAAAGAAGGAGTGACCATGCTTGTGACAGAGTAATCCATTGCCAGTTATTACTGTGCACATTGAGAACCTCACTCTACCAAAGGAACTCTGGGCATGTTCCACAATCCAGGATCTTTTGTATTTTCACGAGGCACAAGTCAGATCAATCGATTATCAGGCAAAGTTCAAGTGCCCTTCGCAATTTCTGATCTTGAATTCATATAGTTTTAAAACAGTAATTTAGAATGTTATGCACTGGAACAAATTTAACATCACTGATCTGTAACGAATTTAACTTCACATAACTGGAACAAGTTCCCAGATCCCATCGCACCATCAAAATTTGGTCAAATAAAAAGGAGTTTGCTGAGTTTAACCACACCAACACTGGGTAAATACGCTACCCTAACCAGGAAATCGACCCAAAAATTGGTCGGGTAAAATTTCATTAAGGGTAGTAAAACTTAGAAGATGATCGCCCAATAGTACATGAGAACAAAGCTAAAATATTAAGAAAATAAAATAAAAACGCAAGTTCGAATTTGTGAATTGGGGTGTGGTGATACCGTGGATAAATGCCAACAATAAAAATAGAATGAAGTTCAGTTTGCAGGGAGGGATCACAACACATATTGAGTTTTCAGCAATAAGAATAAAGGGCAGAGTTACTAGGTAGACAAATGTAAAAAGTCACAACCCACACAGTGATTTCGCCAAGAGATGTATCAACGTGGACTTAATCTGCCTGGAAAAGAGTGGAATAACATAGAGATATTCAATCGCAAGGAGGCGCAAGACACAACTTCCAAGGACAACAACAGAGGTAGACAACGGATGGGTTCGTCCTTAGCTTCACCATCCTCGTACAGAAAAGCAGGGCATTGAGATCCATAGGTCTTTTAACGATAAGGCGACAACCATAGATCAAGCTCCTAGCCGACCGCTCAGCCGAGGACTGGCGTGCTAGGGACGAAATCAAACAATCACATGGGTCACAATCAAACACCACGGGGTTGTCAAGTCATGCATGAGAGAAAACCATGGGAGTCAACAATCCTCGAGCTAGGATAAGAACAGTTCCAGTCATCAAACTTTAAAGATAACTCAGTTTAACTACCCAACAATCATGCACATCCAAATCATAAATCCTACAACAATCTACCATTCAAATGAAGAAACTCCCACACACACTATCCATAGTTTTCGTCTAGCTCCTAGCTCGCCCCACAAGGCCGAGCTACCACTCCTCTCCGAGCTGGGTATCCCAACTCCCACAAGTAAATCAGTCAAGTCAATATTTCTGCAGTGTAACGTTACGCAAACAGAAGATCCCCTAATCTCCATCACCTCCCTTCATTATATAGAGTTTCGTGGTTCCTTACTTTCCAAATTTCTCTTTTAGTTAAGTTTTTATAATTAAATCCTAAAAATTCTTCTCCATACAAGTGTCACCCATCCCCTTCATTCCTCCAWWAATTWATTTCTTTAATTAATTAACTATCTTATTTCCCTCACCCACCTAGAGTTACTCCTAGAATCACTCCTAGGTGTCCCTAAATTCCCTTACAGGTTTTAAAGGCTTTCCCTATTATGAAATTGCTAATTTAGTTTAAAACTAGAAGGCTCTTAAATGTAGATTCTTTACTAAGTTGACTTCCCTCTTTTTCCCTTAATTTCCCCTTTTTCCCTTTTTATGTTACCTCTTTTCCCTAGTTTCCTATTTTTTTTATTTTCCCTCTTTCCCCTTTTACTTAGAACTCAAAAAGACAGGTGTGGAATTTAACCCCTTTTCCCTTTATCATTAATTTAGTATAATTTATATTATCAAAAGATAAAATAATTAATTCCCTCTTTACATTCTATAACCACAGATTTTATTTCTTATGAATAAATTAATTTATTACTCCCTTCTTGTTACAAAATTTTATGAAGATCATAATTATTATTTAAGTGGTTTTTATTTTAATTATTATTATATTATTTTATTTTATCTATTTATTATTATTATTATTATTTTTTTTTAAAGGTAGACACAATTTTACCCCTAGCAAAATTTTAGACTTAAAACTTAGATTTTGTACTGGGCAACATTTAATTAGGGAAATTGTTTTAAAAATTACTTAACATATTATTCGTCCTAAGGCCATATAGGTTTATTCTTCTATCATCAACAACGTGACGTGCATTTCAGGATGCACTAGGTGCTGCAATGGTGCCACTCGCCTCATCTGTTCCCTTGTGCGATGTGCCCTTCAGGATGCATTATGTGCTCCAAGGGTGCCAGTAGCCACTCTCCATTTTTCTTGTGCGACGTGCCCTTCAAGATGCACCACGTGCTCTAAGGGTGCCACTCACCTCTTGACTGACTTGTCAGACATCAATAACCCCTGGAGTCAATACTCCGCTAGGTGAACTTGTGGGAGACTAAGGGCCTCTAAGGAATAAGGCCCCTGCCTTATTGCTCACCCCTTAGAATCATCGTGAGCGACTATCACATTCCACCCTCACAGCATCATGGGTCCTCTCGAACTAGGTAATCATTAACCTATAGTTCGAGCCACGACGGGAGTGCTAGTAGGCTGTGGTAGGGCTACTATCCACACCTCTCCCTCAACATCTCTGGTAGTCGTGTGTGACCCCTTTACTCCATATGTGAGTTTGGTCGGCAAGCTATCGTCAGCTTGCATCATTAACAAATCATGTCAGAATATATCCATATCATATCATCTAATCAGATGCACTAATATCATAGTAAAAACAATCAAACCCCAATGTTACACTCCCTGACTCGATCCCTATTCCAAGGGGTTCCATCGATGCCTCTGCATCCTCAAGGTCCAAAACCCTGTACACTCAGTAAAACCGAGTTAATAGCACCTGTCTATGTCAATGTAGTAAAACAACATGTCATCAACCCATAACGCCTCATAATCAAAATCAAAAGTTTTAATAGCATAAAATCCAGATCACTTGCGAGCAAGTGTCCTCAAAGAATAAGTTTGCTCAGTGCGCCAGAGCGGGATGTTACAATAAATCTTAGGTGAAAGTTTCCTTTAGCATCTATTTGATCTTTGAGAAGTCATTTGAACCCTCCTTGACAAGTGGAAACCTCCAAACAAGGTGGATTTATCGAACTGTTAGAGTTCCTAGCGCCTTTGACAACATGTGCTGCAAACTTTTTTGTAGGTGATATTTTTATATTTTCTCCAAAAATATGAAATGAGTTGGGATAATGTTTTGTCAGCAAGTCAAACAAATCCTGTTTTTCCTCCACACCAAATTTCATAAGAACCTAGATTGTGATTCAAAATTTATTATTAAAACAATACTCTATTTTGTGCTAATTGCTACAAACTATCCCAAATTACCATTTCACAGTGCCAGTGTGTCCAGGCACTACAAATTTTACTGTAGTAGCCTATTTCGACCAAATCAACTCAAATGATGCCAAATTCATGCAATAATACTTGAAAACCTCTGATAAACCTGCTACAACTTATGAGTAATGAAAATAACTTTGGAGAAAATATAAAAGATGCTAGGTTTATCTCAAAATCAAAAATCACCACTTAGTGTTGTAACGACGTGCAAAAACCATGATAACAATCATATGGTTTAGTTCTCACAATCTCTCCCCCCTTGTGTATTTTATTTCTTTGTTGTCTGTCCATAATTTATGTCTTAAAGACGTCATGTAACCTCTTATGACAATTTATATGTGAAATATAGAATAAAACAAGGATTTTAGGGTTTGATTATAGAGCTGACATATTAAGGGTTCACATGTTTAAAAAATTATACACAACAATGATATGGAGTGGAGAAAATGCAAGTAGGAAAAAGGGACATGAATTCAGTCTAAGTGAAAATGTAGACAAGCAAAATAGACAACTCTTTATAAACAGAGGGTTTGCAGCACTAACACTAGTCCACAGCTCCAATCTGCAGCACAATTGAAATAGGCTTTATGAAAGGAATGAAAATAGTTTTCATGTCTGAGAGGGAGCCTATAGAAACTGGTTAAAACCTAGGCCTTAGACAGATTTAAAATTTGACAAGGCTTCAATCAATCAAAAGGCAGAGGGTTCGCAATGCCAGTCTGCAACACACAATTTGTGTTGTAGGGTTATAATAGACAGTTCATAGCGCAAAATAAATAGTGGGTTTTAATATTGCAAAGGGTTAGCAACCCATTGATATTTAACAGTTTGCAACGCCAACACCAATTCACAACATCAAAAGTGGTAGTATGTGATAGTTTGCAGTGCACTGTGAGTTTGTAGCACCTTTAACCAATTTGCAGTGCATTGTGTTTTAATGAAAATAGAGATGATTTTGATACATTTCCTTCTTTACAAATGATGACAATCAACCTTATAACACTAATACATGACAATTTATTTTGATCAACTTTAGACCCAAGGTTAAAATCAAACACCTTGATTTATAATCATAAAAGATGACTCTAAACCTATGAACTTTTAACTAACAGACTCCTAGAAGAAGGAGTTACCACATGACTAGAAAATACTAATGATGTGCTTCGGTACATATCATGTGCTAACACCTTCCATCCTGAACATTGTACATGTTATTTCCTTTTCATTTTCCCAGATGAATTTGCAGTCTTGTGCTCATTTTGGGTTGACTAACTTGGTTGCTTTGCTTGGGAGTTGTTCTTGAAAAAGGGTGGCTTAAAACCTTTCGTCCTTTAATATTTTTTTACCCTTCATCTTGTTGTTCCAATATTTTTGGAAAATTTCCCTTCATGAATATGCTTTTCTCTCCTTATGTCCTCCTCTAAAGTTATAGGGTTATCATATTTATCTTATCACTGTAGAAAGAAGGTAACCCACTCAAAAACCTTTGTAGTTTGACCTTATCATCCTTTTTGAAGTCTACATACTTCAATAATTCCAAGAACCTCTTTTCATATTCATCCATTGTCGTCCTTCCCAACTTTATTTAAAAAAACTCTTTCATATTCCTCTCATAGTAATGATCGGACAAATATTTCTCTTGAAAATATCCTTTGAACTGGCTCCATGAGATCTTCTCCTCATCAAGGTGCTCGGCTTGCTTAAGTTGATCCCACCACATGGATGACCTTCCTTGCAAGTGGTAGGCTACAATTGTAGCTTATACCCTTGAGGGGTAATCATGCAGATATAATTATTTCTTCATTTCAAACAACCATGACTTGGCCTCTTCTCCTTTATTGTGCTCACAATTGAATGTTGGTGGCTTAATTTTCCTAAGTTCACGTTGCAAGATTTCTCCCTCTGGCCTTATCCTTTACCTATTGATAGGAGACAGACGTGTGCTACTCCCTAGCCTTGAAATTACATGATTTATTCTAGTGGAGTTCCTTGGATAATGATGGCGCCTGCTCATGATTCTTGACTACCTATCATTCTCATGATATTCCCTTCTGCTATGGGATCTAGATGTTGCTCCTTATTTAGCACTAGTTGATTTTTTGGTTCCAGAGTCTTTGTTAACTTTCATATGCAACATATTCAGTCTCTTAAGTATATCTTCCTCAGCCTTCATAATCCTTTCATTAGCTTCTCTATAGCTCT
Source organism: Picea glauca (assembly GCA_000966675.3). NCBI lineage: Eukaryota > Viridiplantae > Streptophyta > Pinopsida > Pinales > Pinaceae > Picea > Picea glauca. Next base: position 320,890 of record JZKD02S0018473.1, on the reverse strand, counting down.
GCACTTCCCTATGCATGTTTCTCATAATTGCAGGATCATGCCTGCCTGTCCTTCTATTAGACTTCGTCTCAGAATTTCCCATGTTGACATGAAGCCTCATACCTCCTCCTCATGGTTGTAAGATCCTTGTGCATCTTCCATAACTCCAATCCTCATATAAGAACCAATTTTTTTTCATGTACCTTTAATTCTGCAGGAAATGTGCATGTAATAATTATTGTTAGCACATGCATACTGTAAAACATTTCATTAATTATATTATAGGTTATTATTCATCTCTATTTATCAAGGAAAAAAATTCACTAAGTCAAAATATGATTCCTTAGAAACATTCTTCTTTGAAATATCTCTTCAACAACTATACTCATACCTCACTCTAAGTTCTGAGTGAAAAGCTACAACATTCACATGCTACAATTTCCACTCACTTACTACTGCAGAATTTAGTTTTTTAATTTCTGATACAATTTTAGCACTCAATTCAAAATTTTGGGTGGAAGGATTTCTTATCCTCAATACATTTCCAATGACTATTTATTTTCTCAAATCTTAGCTCTGAGCTGAAAGTTATGGTCCGGAGAAGTTTAGACTGTTTTACTCATTTTATCCCTATATGCTACATGTGAGCTCTTTCTCTTCCTTCATAATTATACATACCCAGATTCCAAATGTGGCTCCATATTTGTATTCTATGGTTCATAATATTCCCATGGATTACTCATGTGCCTCAAATAGACTTATGAGCAAGGAGTTATGCTCTCTAGAAGTAAAATGGTGCTGAAATTTTACCTTAACTCTTTTAGTTGTAGCTTTCCCATACATGGTCTATTTTGTGCCTGAAGTAGCTCCTTGGAAATATATATCTGAGTTATTTTAATTTGAAATGCAGAGACACACTATACCAAGGTGTTTATATATATCTATCTTAATACCTATCTTTTTCTTATATCTCTTTAGTTATAATTTTTTTGAGTCATGGAGGGTTCTTTCATGGCAGGTGTATTTTCTTTCCAAATGAACTTTGCGTTATAAAAAATGCGCCTCTCTTCTCCATTGCATACAAATTTCATGAAGACTTAACTTTTCCTTAACTTATAGTGGGTTCGCGAGTTGGCAGACTTGCGGGCTCACTTGCTTTTCCTTTTAAAATCCACTACCACTAAGACTTAACCATTTTCTTCATATCCTTTACACCATGGGTTCATGGGTTCCTGAACTAGCAGACACATCCTCATAAATTTATTCCATTCCTACTACCCTGCCACCCCACCATTTTATATCCATTACCTTTGTCACATTTCTCGAGATATATTTAATGTTATTCCTATGGAAAGTCACCGCTAATTGAATTCTGAAAAAGGTCATTATTGATTGAATACTTCTCTAGGTAATATCATTTAATTTGTATTAACTTCTCCATAAAAAAATACTTAATTCATATTATTGAAGACTATTTTATTTCAATATTCTAGAGAATTATACACATAGTTTTCCATCTACACTAGAATGACCATGAGAAAACAACATTTTTGTAGAGACAAACTGAACCTGTTCGCACGAGAAGATTAGAATTTTCATTGGTCAAGGTCTTACCGGTATTTCACAACATTTCCCCTACTAGAAAGAAATGAGAATAAGACTTGGACATCAAGTATTTCTATAGTTGGAAGCATTCTCGAAGTTTTTGATTGCAAAGACATAGTCTCCTAGTGCATCGATAAGTTTATTCAAAGTTGTAAGGCCCTAGTTTAACAAAGCCTATTTTTTTTTGTAAATTTAAACATTAAGATTATTCAGCATAAGCAATAAGCAATTTCATTCATCATTTCGACATATAAGCAATAAGCAAATTCAATATTCAACATATAAGCAACATAAATTTAAATTTATGAACAACAATCTAATAAATTACATAACAACCCCATAACCCAACAAATTCATGAATATAGATACCTCTCGCTGATGCTATTTTCCCAATATCTGGCTGTCCTCTCTCTTGCTTTGCCTAAAACTCTGCCTGATGCTCTGACCAAACCCTGCCCAAAATTGACTAACCACCTAGCTAGATAGGAGGATCCTATCCAGCTCCCTAGCTCCAGGATTCCGTGAGGATACCTGGCCCCCGAGCCCAAAACTCCCAGCAACTTGGTGCCCCTTGCAACAGTCCACCCAAACTCCAAACCAGAAAATATCCCCCAGAAAATACAGTCCTCCCCTGCAATAATGCTCCTCTCCCAAATTTTCATAGTCAATTCCTGAAGGCCTCTGCCCAGTCATATCCCCCTCCATTCACCGAATCCTACCCTCCTTTAATGCCGCCCACCTTATCTCTCCATTTATTACCTTATCCTTCCATTTATTACCTTGTCCCTCCACTCAATGCTTCATCCCCCTGCATACGCAAAGTTTTATAATAAATAAATAAAAAATATTAAGCTCTTAATTCATTACCCTAACCTCTAATGAGTTAATTAATTAATTAATTAATTAATTAATCAACATATATAAACAATTAATAAATAAATAAATAAATAATTAATATTATTAATAAATAATCATTGTTTAACTAAAATATATTAGGACAGTTAATTATTTAATTAACTATACTTGATAAACCCTATGTAACTATTTAACTAGGGTTGTTACATACACCCWCCCTTCAGGAAACTTCGTCCCGAAGTTAAGGTATTTTATGATACAAGGGAAAAGAAACATGGTTCACACATTCATAACAAATAACCATCATTATTAGTAAGTAAGCCAAGAAACTCATTCGTACTAGTGTACATGTGCAAGAAATGCATGTGTAGCTAGTACATACAAGTCTCGTTCATGTACTAATATCGATAACTATCATCTCTATAGTAATTTCCATATGCATCCAATCCCTTCAACAAGACTATTCATTTTATAAAAGAAAATAAACCAATCTAATGTTTGCGAAATCCTTTAATTTCAATT
>JZKD02S0018473.1:281457-311099 GCA_000966675.3 Picea glauca | reverse complement strand
TGATTTAATTAATGGTGTTTGGCTCTGGCGTTGGTTGCTGGCTTGTATTTTGGTTTACCAATGGTGTTGCATGGTTCATGGTAAATGATTATGAATGCTGACATGTGTTATTGATGCTTGTGCGCTGACGCTGGTTCTCGACGCGTAGCGCTCTCTTTCGGCTTCTCCTTATGACTCACGCTTGGTACTTGCTACCTTGTGTGTTGGGATTTATGTGCAAACTTAGTAGTTGGTGCTTTGATCTTTGGTGTAGCTCCCTCTCCCTCTGTCGGCTGGATCCAGCTGCTTTGTGAGCCCGAGGCCTCGTGTCTTTAGATTGCCAGAGCAGGGATAAGCATGGTCGTTATTAACCGATATGGATTCAATAGTGAGGTCATAGTGAAACATCGAACACAACTTTGCCTACAGAAATAGAGCAGCATAAACCTAGAGGAAAAGTAGGTCCTGGCATTCTTGGAGTTAACATTGGAAAGAAAAAAACAAGTGAAGATGCAGTTGCTGACTATGTTCAGCGAGTTCACACATTATCTCAGTATGCTGACTATATGGTACTGTTTTTGGAATCATGGTTGGCTTATTTAATCAAGCATGTTTAATATTTTTCACATAGTGTTTGAACTTCTCTATTTTATTGGTTGGTTTATTAAGGATGAGATATTAAAGGGATCCATTTACTTTTAACTGTACTATTTAACATGGTATGATATTAAATTTTATGTCTTTGGTAATATTTTTATATACCAGAAACCTCCTATAGAGATAGTAGGTTTCTTTTGACTGAGTTGAGAGCTTCTGATGCAGACCGACCCTCTGCCTCGGCAAAGCCTATCTGCGCTGACCTCCCAGTCTTAAGGATCGTTCAAATTTTACCCTTGAGCCGGAGTGGATACTTCGATTCTCTACTGGAATCTCTATTGAAATTGACCCACATGTATTTTCTACTCCTCTTAGCCTCTAGGCCCAATCGCTTTTCCGTTCACAACAGAAAATAAAATTCGGGTTTCCGGGTTACACAATCACTGATGTCGCAAACCTTTTCCTTCTCGATTTCCCGATCTCCGATATCCCGATATACTTCGACTTCTGCTAGTCCCCTGGGCTAGACTTTTGGGTCCATACGACCTCCCTTTTATATGACTGCAGTCCTATTCACTTTCAGGATTTCAGGTTTTCGAAAGTCGAAATGTATTGGACCTCTTTTCCTCGGGATCCCCGATCCTCCGAATCTCGATATGCTTTGACTAGGAACCCCTTCCTATCGTAAACATGATCAACGGCTCTAGATCTCCCTCGGGACTTCGGGGTTTCAAATGCCAAAATGAATTTGTCCTCGATTCTTCTGATCTCTCGATTTTCGATCTCCCGATATGATGACAGCTAGCCCCCAACCGATGGAGCTTTCCACTTTATCGGGAATTCGGATTTCACAATTCCGAAATGTGGATGTTTCCTGTCTTCAGGATCCACGAAACGCCGAACCCCGACTTCTCGGATTTCTGACACGCATCCCAAATGGATGGATGGTTCAGATCAAACCTTGGACTTCACCAAATGCAAAGTCAAACTGCTCACTTATGTGAATCCCGATGCCCGAATCTCCGATTTGAATGATCAAACGACACGCGTTCTTCCTTAGATCCACGACTGTGATCCTTTTGCTGTTTTGGGACTCAAAAGGTCTTGGAATCTTGGTCTCTAGACTTCCGAGATGCCAATGTCTCTCGATCCCTACCACGTGTCCCAACAGATGGACGGTTTTGACTTATTTCAGGGTTTTCATTGTGAATTTACCTGATCTCTTGTCCATGAAACTTTCGATATTCTGAACTCCGACACCTTAATGTCCCGACACCTTTCGGAACCTTCGCTCAGCTTGAGAGAGTTTAAACCTCATGCAACTCTAGTCTGATCCTACAGCTGACGGGAACTAGGTGAGGATCCAACAAGTCACGATCTCCTGAGATTGAAACTCTGGACACAGCTGTAATCTCCTTGCTTCTCTATCAGATCGAATGGCTGGCGGGATTTCGCTAATACTCTACAAATAACTCTATCCGTTCATCTCTTCCCTTCAACGACTTAGCAAATTCGAGTCCTTCGGAGGTCCTCCATGACTTCGAATCTTGCAACAACCCCCTGCATGCACTCCTTGCGGAAACCTCCAAACACTTGAAGTGTTGAATTCTCTTCAACCTCGTGCACGCTCTATAGCAATGGTCTCTCAATACTTTGCTCAGGTTTGAAACTTTGAGATTTTCCCCGGCCTGCACACTCCTTGCACGACTCATGTGCTTGACTGCACCTCTGTGTGAATGAGAACAAAAGCTATCTAGTCTGAGCTTATCAGAGACAAACATTTGAATCTTTTGTCAATGCACACCTTGCGGACTATCCAACTGCACTCCTTGCAGGAATCCTTACTCAGACAGAGAAATAATTGAAACTCATTTCCATTTACCCTTTCCTCTCATATTTCAAACATTTAACAAGAAATCACTCATACATAGCATAAAATCAATTGCATGACAGGAAGAGTAAAACCATGAACATACCATTCAACATACGCATACAAGAAACAAACACAATGCCATGAATCCGAATTAAAGATTTCTTCTATTAACTCAAACCTCTATACATGGGTGTTTTCTCAACACAGTTTCTCTATTTCAACTCTGTATGCTCTCTTCTCTTTCTTGGAAATGTTCTTCACTACTCTGATTTCAATTGGCATTCTCCTTCTATGTTACAATTACATAATGAGGGTGTCTATATCCGTTTTCCCTCCACTCCTAAAAACTATCTAATCAGAGAATTCAAAGCTACCTACTAACATAAATGCTTTCTACCTACTATGGACGAGAGTGGATCACTCAAGGTCCTTTACAATATATAAGTATGCATCTCCTGAACTATCACATTTAAGTTTGGCACATCCAATCTTCAAAAGTTTTTAAACAATTTATCATGTGCTCAAAATGTGTTGCGCTTGCCCCACGCTCGCTTGACATTGACGATGCTCCTGCATCATACTCCCTCGCTTGAAAATTTTCATGGGATCTTGTCCATGAGCTATCGCACGGTCTGTCCATGCTTCTAAATCTCTGCTTCATTCTCCCAGCTGGCATCTTCAACTGGATGTCCCTTCCACTTGACCAAGTATTCAAAGTATTGTTTTCTTCTGGTCTTCTTGCTAATTCTTCTGTCTAGTATGCTTTCCATCTGCGGTTTTTCTGCAACTGGCATCTGCTTTTGCCACTGAATCTCTGACTATTCATCACTTGTTCCTGCATCCTCAGCTTTTTATGGGTACAAATATGAGACATTGAATATCGGAGAAATTCTGATCCCATCGGGCAATTCAATCTCATAAGCATTTGTCCCAAATTTCTTCAAGATCTTACATGGTCCAATCTTCTTCATCTTCAGTTTATTATATGTTCCTCTCGGAAACCTTTCCTTTCTCAGATGTGCCAGAATCAAATCACCCACTTCAAATTGAAGTTGTCTCTTGTGTTGATCTGCTCTTCGTTTATATTCCTGGTTCGAGTTCTGTAACCGCTCCTTCACCTGGCTATGAAGTTCCTTCACCGCCTCTGCAAAATCTTCTGCACTAGCGCTCCTATTTTAAATCTGTGCTGAATATCTCAGCTCATAAATTCCTCTTGGCTGCATGCCATAGACAATTTGAAATGGACTCTGCCCTGTACTTCTATTGATTGAATCATTATAGGAAAAATTTGCCCGTGGTAATATGTTGTCCCACTGGCTATGGTGTTCTGTCACCAATCTCCTCAACAAGTCTCCTAAAATCCTGTTTATGAATTCTATCTATCCATTCGTCTGAGGATGATAAGATGAACTGAATGATAAATTTGTTCCCAGCTTCTTCCATAAGGTCCTCCAAAAGTTCCCTATGAACTTAGTGTCTCGATCCGAAACTATGCCCCTTGGTAAGCCATGAAGTCGAATGACTTCTTTGAAAAAAAGATTCACAATGTGAGTTGCATCACTGGTTTTCTGACATGGAATGAAGTGTGCCATCTTGGAAAATCTATCCACAACCACAAATATTGAGTCAAAACCTCTTTGTGTTCCTGGAAAACCCAATATGAAATCCACGCTGATTGCATCCCACGACCTCTCAGGTATTGGTAATGGTTGATAAAATCCTGCATTCTGTCTCTTTCCTTTCGAATGATGACAAATTCTGCATCTGTCCACGAACCTCTTGACGTCTTCTCGCATTCCCGGCCAAAAATATGACTCATTCAACTTTGCGAATGTCTTGTCGTGACCAAAGTGCCTTGCTAATCCTCCACTGTGTTTCTCCTTCAACAAATTCTCTCTCATGGAGCAATTCAGAATACACAGTTGATTACCTTTAAATAGTAATCTTTCCTGGATCATGTATTCTATCCACTGGCTTCTATCCCTAAGAATTGGATTCTCAGCTACTTCGTATGCCTCCTTAAAATCTGGGTCATCTCTATACATATCCCTGAGGTCATCAAAACCTAGTGTTTTAACTCTAAACTCCTACAACAACAAACACTTCCTGCTCAAAGCATCAACAACTTTGTTAGCAGTTCCAGAAATGTGTTTAATCACAAAAGTGAAATTTTGCATATATTCAACCCATTTAACATGTCTCTGATTCAACCTTTCCTGTTGAGTCACAAACTGCAGTGCATGATTGTCACTGTATAAGACAAACTCCTTCGGGATCAAGTAATGCCTCCATTTCTTCAATGCCTGGATAATAGCATAAAACTCCTTATCGTAAGTGGAGTACTTCACTTTCACTTCATTCAGATTCTCGCTAAAGTATGCTATTGGCCTGTCTTCTTGACTCAAGACTTCCCCTATCGCAAACCCACTTGCATCGCATTTTACTTGAAATGTCCTCTGGAAATCTGGCAACACCAAAACTGGTTGTTCTGTGATCTTCCTCTTCAACAGATTAAAACTCTTCTCAACTTCTTTAGTCCAGTGAAAAGAGTTGTGTCTTTTCTTCACTATGTCCATCATCAGTGCACTAATTCCACTGAAATTTCTGATGAACTTTTGGTAGAAACTAGCTAATCCGTGAAAACTTCTCACCTCAAAGGTATTCTTCAGTGATGGCCAATTTTTGATTACCTCCACCTTATCTGGATCCATCCTCAACTCATCTATAGAAATAAAAAATCCCAAGTAAATGAGTTCTATCTTCATGAATGAGGATTTCTTCATGTTTATCAACAACTTCTCTTGCTGTAACCTCTGCATCATTGTAGCCAAATGCTTTAGATGCTCTGCCACTGTTTTACTGAAAACTAGTATGTCATCCAAATATACGATAACAAATTTTCCGATGAACTCCCTCAGGACTTTGTTCATCAGCCTCATGAAGGTACTTGGCACATTTGTTAAGCCAAACGGCATAACAAGCCATTCATACAACCCTTCATTAGTTTTGAAAGCTGTCTTCCACTCATCACCTTCTCTCATGCAAATTTGATGATAACCGCTTTTCAAATCAATCTTTGAAAAATAATTTGCTCCACTCAAGAAATCCATCAGATCATCCATCCTCGGCAATGGAAATCTATACCTTATGGTTATCTTATTAATTTATCTTGAATCAATACACATCCTCCAGCCTCCGTCTTTCTTTGGAATGAGTATTGTTGGAACAACACATGGACTCAAGCTTTCTCTGACCAACCCTTTGTCCAACAAATCCTGGACTTGTCTTTTGACCTCTTCATTCTCTTGCGGCGTTAGTTTGTATGCGGCTTTATTTGGAAAACTAGCTCCAGGTATGAGATCAATATGATGACTCACACTTCTGATTGATGGCAACGAACAAGGTAGTTCGTCCACTATTATGTCAGCGAACTCTTCCAATAGTTCCTGAACCTCTTCTGGTAAATCGTCCACTCTTGTGCTGGTCAAAACAATTCTCGGTTTCCTGACCACAATGAACTGCGGTTCCTCCTTCTTCTTGACCTCGGTAAGGAGTTCCTTCCCACTCATGAGAAGTACATTGTTACTTACTTCAGGTTTCACTTCCTTATCTTTGATTGGAAGCAACATATGAGTTCTCCCATTTTTTTCTAGGGTGTATGTGTTCATCCTCCCATCATGAATCACATTCCTATAATATTTCCACGGTCTACCCAACAATAGATGACAAAAATCCATAGGAATAACATCACAGAGTATCTTATCATTATATCCTCCTATCTAAAATTCAACTAAACATTGTTTAGTGACATTTACCTGATGTCCCTTTTGTAGCCATGAAACTCTATATGGACTTGGATGTTCAATCGTCTCCAGCTCCAGCTTTTCTACCATATCTGTCTAAACGAGATTATCCGTGCTACCACTATCCACAATGACCTTGCATACCCTGTCCTTGGTTTTGCAAGCAGTCCGAAAAAGTCTGTTTCTTTGGGTTGAATTCTCCACCTCCTTCTCTTGTGTCAAAGGAAATTTTCGCATCATCAACGATCTTCCGCCTTTAGCATCTTTTGCCTCAACATCTCACCTATTTTCTTCGGTGATGTGATTCTCTCCACCCTCTTTCTTTTTATCTGGACATTCATAAGATTTGTGTCCATTCTTTCCACACGTGAAGAACTTTATCACTCCACCTCTTCCTCTTCCTCTACCTCTAGTACAAGGAAAAGTATTATTATCAACATAATCTCCTCTTTGTTCAGTATGCTACCCTTGCTGTGAGGTTCCACCTCTTTCAATTCAAGTCTGAGGTTTCTTCCAGTTCTCCTTGGGCTTTGATATTTATACTGGGCAACTGATTTGCCTCTGGGATGACTTCTGCCTCGACCTCTTTGACCCTGCTTTCGGCTCAGCTTCTCCTCATCCTTTAGAGCCATCTGATAAGAATCTTCCACCATTCAGATGGTTACCATGCTTATCTCATCCTGAATGTCATATCTTAGGCCATTCATGTATCTGACAACCTTTTCATCATCGCTTTCCCGATGACCTGCCCTGATGTTCAACCTATAGAATTCTTCATTATATTCTTTCACTGTCATCATCTTCTGTCTCAAGTTCTGCATCCTCCTGAATAGAGTAATCTGGTAATCCTTGGGAATCAATTTCGCCTTCATCTTCGCGATCATTCTATCCCATATTTTGATCTTTGGCTTTCCCTTGCAACGTTTGTCAGCTTGTAGTTCATCCCACCACAATGATGCATGTCCCTTCAATCTCGTGACAACGTGCTTGACCTTCTTTTCCTCCTCAACATCTTCATAGTCAAAATAAGTGTCCAGAGCTCTAATCCAGTCTAGAAGCTCCTCTGCATCCAAGTTTCCTTCATAAAATGGGATGTCCATTTTTTCCCTGGCACCCATCCTTGCGACAACTCTAATCAAGCGTTCATTTGCAGCATCTTTCGCTGAAACTTCTTCTTCATGTTCAACTTCATTTTCACTTTCGGAATCACTAAGATCCCCAATACCGACTGTGCATCTCTGTGCTATCTCCATGTCCTCAAGTCTGGAGCGTAAATCATGCATCTCTCTTGCCATGGCTGGGTCAGGCATCTGCCTACCTCTTCTTCTTGACATTTCCCTATCCTCTAGTGGATCGGGTGTTTTCATGTCCCTTCTTCTAGGCGGCATGGTGAAATTTTCTTTTCTCTGCTACAGAAGGCAAAGAAACCTTTTTGTGCTCTGATACCAAACCTGACACAGACCGGCCCTCTGCCTCGACAAAGCCTCTCTATGCTGACCTCCTGTTCTTAAGGATTGTTCAAATTGTAACCTCGAGCTAGAGTGGCTCCTTCGATTCTCCACTGGAATATCTATTGAAATTGACCCACATGTCTTTTCTGCTACTCGCAGCCTCTAGGCCCGATCACTTTTCCATTCACAACAGAAAAATAAAATTAGGGCTTCTGGGTTTCACAATCCTCGATGTCCCAAACCTTTGCCTTCCCGATTTCCCGATCTCCTATATCTCGAGATACTTCGACTTCCGCTAGTCCCCTGGGATAGACTTTTGGGTCCATATGACCTCCCTTTTATATGACCACAGTCCTATCTCCTTTCGGGATTTCGGGTTTTCGAAAGCTGAAATGTATTGGACCTCTTGTCCTCGATATCCCCGATCCTCCGAATCCCGATATGCTTTGACTAGGAACCCCTTCCTGCTGTAAACATGATCAATGGATCCGGATCTCCCTTGGGACTTCAGGGTTTCAAATGCCGAAATGCATTTGTCCTTGATTCTTCCGATCTCTTGATTTCTGATCTCCCGATATGATGACAACTGGACCCCAACCGATGGAGCTTTCCACTTTATTGAGAATTCATATTTCGCAATTATGAAATGTGGATGTTTCCTGTCTTCGGGATCCACGAAACCTCGAATTCTGACTTCTCGGATTTTTGACACGCATCCCAAATGGATGGATGGTTCAGATCAAACCTCAGACTTCGCCAAATGAAAATTCAAACCGCTCACTTATGTGAGTCCCGGTGCCTGAATCTCCGATTTGAATGATCACGCGACACACGTTCTTCCTTAGATCCACGGCTGTGATCCTTTCGCTGTTTCTGGATTCAAAAGCTCTTGGAATCTTGGTCTCTAGACTTCCGAGATGCCGATGGCTCTCGATCCCTGCCACATGTCCCAACAAATGGATGATTCTGACTTGTTTCGGGGTTTTCACTGTGAATTTACCCGATCTCTTGTCCATGGAACTTCTGATATTCCGAACTCTGACACCTCAATGTCCCGACACCTTTCAAAACCTTCGCTTGGCTTGAGAGAGTTTAACCCTCGTGCAACTCTAGTCTAATCCTACAGTTGATGGGAACTAGGTGAGGATCCAACAACTCACGATCTCCTGAGCTTGAAACTCTGGAAACAGCTGTAACCTCCTTGCTTCTCTATCATATCGGACGGCTGGCGGGATTTCGCTAATCCTCTACAAATAACTCTGTCCGTTCGCCTCTTCCCTTTGATGACTTAGCAAATTCGAGTCCTTCGGAGGTCCTCCACGACTTCGAATCTTGCAAGAACCCCCTGCACGCACTCCTTGCGGAAACCTCCAAACACTTGAAGTGTTGAATGCTCTTCGACCTTGTGCATGCTCTGTAGCAACTGTCTCTCAATATTTTGCTCAGGTTCAAAAAAAATTTGAGATTTTCCCCGGCCTGCACACTCCTTGCACGGCTCCTGTGCTTGACTACACCTTTGTGTGAGTGAGAACAAAATCTATCTAGTCTGAGCTTATCAGAGACAAACCTCTGAATCTTTTTTCAACGCACACCTTGTGGACTATCCAACTGCACTCCTTGCAGGAATCCTTACTCAGATAGAGAAACAATTGAAACTCATTTCCATTTACCCTTTCCTCTCTGATTTCAAACATTTAGCAAGAAATCACTCATACATAGCATAAAAGCAATTGCATGATAGGAAGAGTAAAACCATGAACATACCATTCAACATACGCATACAAGAAACAAACACAACGCCATGAATCTGAATTAAAGATTTCTTCTATTAACTCAAACCTCTATACATGGGTGTTTTCTCAACACAGTTTCTCTGTTTCAACTCTGTATGCTCTCTTCTCTTTCTTGGAAATGTTCTTCACTGCTCTGCTTTCAATTGGCATTCTCCTTCTATGTTACAATTACACAATGAGGGTGTCTATATCCGTTTTCCCTCCACTCCTAAAAACTATCTAATCAGAGAATTCAAAGCTACCTACTAACATAAATGCTTTATACCTACTATGGACGAGAGTGGATCCCTCAAGGTCCTTTACAATATATAAGTATGCCTCTCCTTAACTATCACATTTAAGTTTGGCGCATCCAATCTTCAAAAGTTTTTAAACAATTTATCATGTGCTCAAAATGTGTTGCACTTGCCCCACGCTCGCTTGACATTGACGATGCTCCTGCATCAACTTCCTGTTTAGCATGCCTCTCAGTTCAGGTGGGATTCTATTCTTCCTGTTGTTTAATTGCACATTACATAGCTTTTTTACTAGCTTGTCAACATATCTTCGGTATTTTAATTTGGTTTATCAAAGCCTATTTCCAGATTGTTTACTATTATGTATGCTACCTTGTAATGCTTTCCAACCTACTTGGTTCGAAGAGCTATTATTTATTTTTTATTTTTTAAACTAATTGTTTGTTTAATTGAAGCAAGTGTTAAAATTTATTTAACACTTCAATTAGTATATAATTATGCCTTGTACATTTTTAATGTGCATATTATTTATATATAGATCTGTGTTAAAAAAAATTGTGCTTGGCTTGGAGGTTAGGCGGAGGTGGAGCTGGAACTTGGATTTTCATCTAATTAAAGGGTTTCAGGGTTTCAATATAACTATTTTAGGGGTTTTATTTATTTATTTCAGGGTTGGAACAGTTCCATTCCTGAACTATCCTTCTTACATGCGGGTAGGTGGGTAGGCCCTTAAGGCTCTAATGCTTCAAACTGAAGCTCTGATACCAAGTGTAAGGCCCTAATTTAACAAAGCCTATTTTTTTTTGTAAATTTAAACATTAAGATTATTCAACCTAAGCAATAAGCAATTTCATTCAGCATTTCGACGTATAAGCAATAAGCAATTTCAATATTCAACATATAAGCAACAAAAATTTAAATTTATGAACAACAATCTAATAAATTACATAACAATCCCATAACCCAACAAATTCATGAATATAGATACCTCTAGTTGTTTCTATTTTCCCAATATCTGGCTGTCCTCTCTGTTGCTTTGCCCAAAACTCTACCTGATGCTCTGACCAAACCCTGCCCAAAACTGACTAACCACCCATCCAACTAGGAGAAGCCTATCCGGCTCCCTAGCTCTAGGATTCTGTGAGGATTCCTAGCCCCCGAGCCCAAAAATCCCAGCAACCTGGTGCCCCTTGCAACAGTTCACCCAAACTCCAAACTAGAAAATATCCCCCAGAAAATACAGTCCTCCCTTGCAATAATGCTCCTCTCCCAAATTTTCATAGTCAATTCCCGAAGGCCTCTGCCCAGTCATATCCCCCTCCATTCACTGACTCCTACCTTCCTTTAATGCCACCCACCTTATCCCTCCATTTATTACCTTATCCTTCCATTTATTACCTTATCCCTCCACTCAATGCTTCATCCCCCTGCATACGTAAAGTTTTATAATAAATAAATAAAAATTATTAAGCTCTTAATTCATTACCCTAACCTTTAATGAGTTAATTAATTAATTAATTAATTCATTAAGATTATTAATAAATAATCATTGTTTAACTAAAATATATTATGACAGTTAATTATTTAATTAACTATACTTGATAAACCCTATGTAACTATTTAACTAGGGTTGTTACAAAAATCGAAGGGAAATTTGTTGGATGTTATGGGCTGACCCAGGTTCTACCTTAGTTCTCCAACAAAACCCTATTCACCATCAGCCCCTTTGGTAAACCAGAAGGCTACACTGCAAACAGATTGCACAACACAGTCTCACCCGAGATGGGTTATGAGTGACTGCAGGACACAGATGTTTGTAGTCATGGAAGGGATTCATGATGTTCCTTTTACTTCTACTTCTACTTCAACATGAATTCTACCATAACATTCATCATATCTACTATTTAATCCATTCAATAACATTCATTCTGCATGATTATTCTAGTGCACACTATCAATAAACTCTACCGGATGAATTTATCTATCCATTCATTCATTAATAAGAATATAAAATCAACACAACACACATAGAGACACCAATTTTACCATGGTTCACCCCCATGAGATACGTCCACAAAGATCTTATGCTTATTATTATTATTATTATTCATCAAAAAAAGTCTTATACTGTGTGCATTACATCATTGGTTTAGTACCAATGAGTTTGACTAGTGTCGCACTAAGCTCCACGGCTTGCGACCTAGCCCTCAATTACATCTTAACACCGACGCCATCCAAGTTCTACAACTCTCAATAAAATAGATACTTTGACTTAAGACTCAATAGCTATCCAAAAGTAGGTTCTCCACACACAAGCTCTAAGACAATATTTCCTCATTTACACCTAGCTACCTCATACATCCTCTGTTTATATTACAAAATGGGTAAAAACCATTACATCATGACTCAAAACCCTAATTTTAAGTGGAATCCACTTGTCCAATTTCTAATTGTCTTCCACACTCTTGGTATTCGATCCAACCCTTCCTTGCTTTGACTATGTGCTGATCTTCCTTCTTTATTGGTGCACTACTTCCTTTGTCTCTTTTTTGGCATTGTTTTCCCTTCATTCCTAGCACGCACAACTTCCTTGGTTCCCTTTTCTTTGTTTACTGCACTAAACCCCAAAATTGTCTGTTCCAACAGGACCCCAACACTAACTTGTGGCTCGTCCTAAGCCACTCAGGTTAAGTGTTCCTCTAGCACTGATTTATCTAATGTCTAGAATTTATTCACGAGTGCATCAAATTGCACCTTCTCCTACGCATGTTTTTATGTTAGTTTCTCCACCACCTACATTGTTATGTTCTCTACCAACACTTTTACACTCTTTGAATGTTATTTTTCCAGTCTGTCTTTCTCTGTTTCCAACTCTCCTATCATATTTTCCGCTTTCTCTTACAGGGAATCCAACTGGGATTGTCTTCACTTCTTCTTGTAGGTTTTTCATCTCCTGCACGACCCTCATATTGTTTGATATAGGAATTGTCTTCTGCATTTTCTTTAGATCCTAGACTACGGTGTTCAAATTTTCTTTCCTCTGATCCAACTTCTGGATCCCTTAATCTTCTTCCAAGCTTTTCCATATCTGCATGGTCCTTTCGTAAATCTCTTCTATTTCCTTGACTTCCAACGCAATACTATCCGCCTATTCTATTTACTATTGGTCCATCCATGATATAACTTATGGAGGTGTGGTTGGTGTCAACTTCCCATCCAATTCAATTATATCTTGTTTATATCCCTCCATCGTCTGTGCTATCTTCTTTATCTTTTCCTTTGCATTGAGTTCTCCTGCTAGTGCGCTCTCTGGGATTGTCTAAAAGACTTCCTCAAGTATTTTCTCCTATTTTTTTTCCTATTGTTTTTCCTCCTCCCGTTCAATCTGTAATTCTTTGAGGACTGTCTCTAGTACCTATGTATATTCCTTGGTTGTCTCCAGGTTTGTTGCATCCCTCCTGGATCTGTATTGAACTTCTTGCACCATGTTGATCTGTAACTTGTATAGTTCTTTTGTTGGAATCTTGAATAATTCCAAGTCCAATTGTTCCACATCCTTCAAAGGTATCTACATGGTTTCCTCATATACTTGTAACATGCTATGACTTATCTGAAACATCACACTTCCCATTATTTATGTCTGGAATATTTCCCTATCTTCATGCATCGATACCTGTTGTGTTGTACTTCTCTATTGTCTGACATTGAGCTGGAAGCTCTTCAGAACTTTTTTAACTTCCATTATCTTCTTCATGAGTTCTTCTCTTTGAGATTGTGTGACATAGAGTGCTTCTTCTCCCCATTATTTCACCTTATATGCTACTAAATATGCGTCATATTATGTGATTGTGAGCTCAATGGGATTGTTCTATGCCTTCATATTCTTTCTCTATTCTCCCATCTGCATGGTTGATTTCCTCTTTTCTTTCTGCACAGGTTTCATTGCCACTGGTATGTTTCTAGTCCTTATCTCATAGGTTTGTATTTCATCTTTCTTTTGTGCTTTTCCGTTTGTTCTTTCTGCACTTTCAGTTCTTAGTACTGAGGCTCTTGGTATTGTTTCCTTATTCCTTAGTTTCTTTTTTGTTGTACCAACAATTGTAGGTTTGTTGTGCTCTGCTGATTTTCTAGTATTTTCTACTAGGCTATTATACTTCTGTGATGTGCCAGCTTCTTTCTACTCTTTACCATTTTCTCCTTTCTTGACTGGTACTGGAGCCTTCCATTGATCCGACCATTCTGTGAGTAGCCACTGGACTTCTTCTACTTTAATAAAATACTTCATCTTTAGCCATATCTTCTTAGGGTCTCTTCTAGCTTGTATCCATGTGTTATTCCTATAGGCCTTAAAATTGGCTATCCCCTCATTCTCCTTCACCACTTTAGGTGAAATTCTCCATGTATTTGCAATATTCTTCTGCATCTCTTGAATGTATGTGAAAATAATGCTTGAGTTGTATTTCCTTTGCTTGGAATATGTTTTGTGTCGTAGGGTTTCATATCTTGTTGCACCACACTTTCCTGTTCTTGCACAAAACATTGAATACTTTTGTTTTTCCCATGCATCTAGAGCTATCAATATCAACAACCGAGAATAGTGGAACTCAGTTCTAGCATCTTGTGCATATCTGTAGTCTTCTAAGAAGAGGTTGAGAAAATACGACTCCCAACTGAGAATTGTACCTTTTTCACATTGTGCAGCTGCTGTGAATACCCTTACAAGCCCTTGTTCTTTGAAAAAAATTCTAAGTAGCTTTGAAGCCATCAACTTCATCGCAAATATGGTAGCTTGGTCATTGATGTTATTAATGATCATACCTATGTTACCTCTGTCTGTGCCAAATTCTTCCTTCACTTCCTTTGCAATGGCTTTCTCCTTCATTTTATCATCGAGGTACTGCTCTGGATTTACCCCAATTGTCGATAGTCCTATCATCTTGGAAATTAGGTTGACATCGACCGGGATAGGTCTATCCATCCATAAAAACCCTCCATGTATGCACTCCAAATTGTTTTTTGCGCAGGAATTAACGTCCTTCCCCCTGCCGAAGTGAGGAATTTCCAATAGATTCATAATGCAAGAGTTTTAAAGTCCAACTATCCATTAATTAGGCCCCATATTTGGGATTCCTTTCGAGGTTGACCCCCTATTTCACATATAAACCTCATGCACAAGCTCTAGGAACTTGGTAACCTCTGTCACATCATGATCGACGTACCTCAACTTGGGGACACATCCCAACATATATTCCACAATTACGACTGAGTATGTAATGTGGGGTACTAACAGTAAAATCTATTTTTGTGTGCACGTTGATGTTGTTGTTGTCCTTTTCCTCGATGGCCCTGCTATTGTTTCTTCTAGGGTTTCTTCTTTCTGCATTTCTTCATCTGTGTCGCGGTCATCCTTGACCTCTTGGTTTTCCTTTGCTGTAGGTTTATATGAATCCATTTTATTACTATCATCGTCACCCTATTCACCTTCTACATGCGTCATTCCTAGGTTTTCTATGCTAGGGTTTGCTTTCATCTTAGGGTTTCAAACTTGCGCTGTTTCTTCTTCTGGGTTTTATTCTTCGATCCACATTGGACTAATGGATTCAATCCCTATAGTTGGAAAGTCATCCACATTGACCACTTTGGTATTTTCTTCCAGCGGTCTGTTAATGTTTTGGGTCCTTCACGCAAATGGATTGGGTCCTCTGAACTTTGGAGGCACCATTTTCTTAACACGGGGAAAACAAATATGTTGTAGATCTTGACTAGGTTCTTGACAAGTTAATACTTACTCATACCATGTTTTATTTGTCACTCTTTTTCTCAAAAATCACAAGTGTTTTGTGTTTTCCGTGATTTTTCCTTTTTATAGACTCTGTCATAAATTCTCTGACGTGCCCTTTCTATTATGTTCCCAAGTTTTTCATCTTTTCGGTCATTTCCCATCCCATCGCGCAATGTTTTCTTTTCCTGTGCGTAGTCTCCTGAATTTCGTTGCACCAATTTACTATTTGTTGCACATTATCATTCTCAACTATTTGTCTACCACTTATTCCTCTAACTATTTCTTTTTGGATTTTTCTTATTTTTCTACTTTTTTCTTCCTTTTTCTTCTTTTAACTCCTACTATTTACATTATGTACAAGTCTAAATTCTATGCTAAAATTATTCAGGGATAGTGGATCGACTGTTCCTATACATTTTCATTCAACTACCATTCACTAGTCCTTGAATTTCCTTTCCTGCTAAGTCCTGCAGTTGCACAACACCTCCATATGTGACAAAATTTATCTGGTATGGCCCTAGCCAATGCATTCTCAGCTTCCCTGGGTGTTGCAAATACTTACTGTCATAGAGGAGAACCAAATATCCCTCCTTGAAGTTTTTCTTCTTAATATGTTTTTCATGCCATGCTTTATCATTTTCTTTTTGTACCTCCCGATGGAAACCATCTATGATTCTGTCTTCTTCTAATTCCATCAGTTGAGCTAATATTTCTTGTTTTGCGCTTCTTTCTTTGATTTTTGTAATAGTTGCAATGCACATACTTGGTATGAAATAATCTAAGGGGACTACTACTTCCTTTCCATACACCAACCTAAAGGGTTTTTTCCCTGTTAACTTCTTGCATGTAGTTCTATAAGCCCATAGTTCTGTTAGTACCTTCAAATCCCATTCATCCATGTTTACATTACAAATATTTGTCAAGGCATTCTCTAAAATATTGTTAAAGGGTTCTATTGTTCCATTGGTTTGAGGATGCTATGTAGTTCTCTTATGATGATGTATTTCAAACTCTTCCAGCATTACCAGGATTGTACTGTTGATAGAGTGAGTCCCCTAATTACTCATTAATATTCTTGGGAATCCAAACCTTGTGACTACCTGTTTGAATAAAATGCACACTGTAGTCTCTATGTTGCAATCATTCACTATTGTTGCCTCAACCCATCTGTTCAAGTATTATGTTGTTGTAATAATATATCTATCCCCTGATCTTCTTACTGGTGGATTAATCGGTCCCACGAAATCTACTACCCATTTATCAAATACTTGTAAAGTAATCCGAGGTCTCAATGGCATCTCATCCCTCCTGGATGGTTTTCCAACTCTCTGACAGACATCACAATTATGAAAATATTCCTTTGCATCCTTATGAATTGTTGTCCACCATAATCCTATGTGAAATACCTTATGCACGGTAGGTTTTTCTGCGCAATGTACTCCAACTATGCTTTCATGTGATCCTGCCAATATGATAGGCCTTTCATGCTCAATCACACATCTCATCAAAATGTTATATGCACCAATTTTGTATAAATGACCTGCAATTAGTTGATAATATGTAGCTCTTACTACCAAGTTCTTCTTCTGCGTAGTGTTAAATACCTTTGGTGCAACTCATGTACTCAAAAACTCAATAATATTATCAAAATACTCATCTACAACTTGTACTGAAAATAGTTGAGCATCAAGAAAGTTATCTTCCAAACTATTTGGTTCCTCTCCATTGGTAGTTCTTGATAGATGACCCGGTCCTACATTCAACTGTCTAGGATTCACCACAACTTCAAAGTCAAACTCTTGAAATAATAACAACCATAATCATATTATTCTCCCCAACACTGGCTTGTTGACTAAGTATCTAAGAGCATAATGATTTGTAAACATCTTGAAGTCTTGTCCTAACAAGTAATTCCTAAATTTTTTCAAATAATATACCATGGATAATCCTTCCCTTTCTATAGTATTGTACTTATTTTCTGAGTCTGATAGCTTCCTTCCTGCAAATGCAATAGGGTGATCTATATCACCTTCTCTTGTTTGTGTTAGTACTTCTCCTAATGCTATTGCAGATACATCCACGTGCACATGAAATTCCTTTGACCAATATGGAAATGGCAGAATTGGTGCAGTCACCATATTCTCCTTCAAAATATCTAAACTTTGTTGGCACTCATCATTCCATTGATACTTAATGTCCTTCTTCAAAAATTTCCCCATTAGCACAGTAATATGTGCATATCTCCTTATAAACTTCCTATAATATCCTGTATGACAAAGTGTAAAATATTTAAAGGCTATTGCTACTACTTTGGAAATATTTGTAGGTTCATTCTACAGGCCAAATGGCATTACTGTATACTGAAACGATTCGCATTCTATATCAAATGAATTCTTATGTCTATCCTCCGGTGCAATCCTGATCTGGTGATATCCTGAAAGCCCATCTGTAAATAAATATGATTCTTGCCCTCCTACATTCTCCAATACTTCATCTGTAAATGGGGTAGAGAAAGGATAATGTGAGAAAGCATCATTCAATTTCCTGAAATCTACACAAATATTGATTCCCCCCTACTTCTTTTCCTGCAATTCCATGGGACTGATCCATTATGATTCTTCCACAGGTTCTATGACACTAGCTTCTAACATCTCCTTGTATATTGGATTCATCCTGTAAGGTCTATGTCTTATAGGTCTGGTATCTATCTTCAAAGGTATATTCATCTCTCCAATTTCTCTTGCTAACCTCTTCATCTCTAAAAATGCCACTGGGAACAAATCGCTATAATTGCGTAGTAACTCTTTGATGCTCTCCACTGCCTGGTTGTACCAATAATCTCCAATACTTGCCATTATTGGGTTTTCTGTTGTGCCAATATTTACCTTCTTTATCCTCAAAGGTGTCGTATAGTATTCTTATTCTATTTGTGGTCCTACCTATTCTTCTCCTTCAATTTATGGAATCTAGATGTTGTGCGAGTTGTCTTCTTCTAGATCTTATTATTCTATGACATGGTAACCATGTAGAAACTATCCGATAATCTGTCTAGTCTTATTTTGATATGATGTGACTGTTTAAAATTTCAGTTCTTCAAATATCATGTCTCTAATCGCCTTTAGTGTTGTAGCTATTTTTGTACTCTCATGCTCAAAGGCAAATTTTATCACCAAATTCTGCTACATTTCTTCCGACCAGTATGCAATTTCCCTATGTTGTTCTAATTCCGTGTACCAATTCTTTGGAATTCCTTCTAGTGTGTGAATGAAGTGATGTGGCCATTCCTCTGGTGGTGTTAATATCCACTGAATCAAGCAATGATCTATGTGTTCTCTGGGTTGTCCAATCCCATCATACTTTTCCGCATATATGTTCTCCTATTCTGTGCCAAATCTAATGCGCAATAACCTTTTGCAATAGAACCCGTTATTAATTTTCTCTTTATGAGTTCCCCACCATATTGTAGGTGTTTCTTTTAAGGAAATGTCTAATGTTGGTAATCTATGGTTTCCACAACTTCTACCTCAAACTTCATTAAAAAATGTTTTAAATTATTTTGACCATAAAAATTAGGAGGTTCCCTTACCTCTGTACCAACCCATCTCAATGTGCGCTTCATTTTGGGGCATCTTCTGGTAGATACTTCATGTAATTGTTGTTTCCAGTTTTCCATTCATGTGTCAGAGTCTGAAGAACAAGAACTAATACTCCTCAAACTCATCATTCCAATTACAGTTGGGTTGATGTAATCCTCTTCACGCGTGGTAGTTCTATATAATTGATTTACATCTTTTGTAAGGATATTTTTTGTCTCAGGTTCTGTTATCACTCCAGGAAAATCTCCTAGGCTGTAAGTCAGAGATGCCTGGTAACTTAATCTTTTTGGAAACTATTTTCTCAATAATAGGTGTGGGTTTGGATCAAGATGAATATCTTAATCTCTGGATTGTATCTTCAAGACAGTCTAACTATATTCATGCAATACAAGGCCTTCAAGAGCTATTTATCAGATAGATTTGTATAACAAATGGACAAGAAAACCAATCGGTTAACCAAAACATACATACACCATATATATGATGGGTCAACAAACTAGCCAAAGATGCTTATGATTCTTGCTTAACAGTCAAAAGTAAGATGACAGTTACCATAGGACCATTAAACAAAGACAAAAGAATGAATTCAACTCATATGCATAGACAAAGATGAAGGAGGGTCTGAACATAACAAATGAAAGAAGCTTGCAGGCTTGATATATTAAAGAAAATATCTTTCATACAAAAATAGTAGAATATAGAACTCAAAATCGAACCTTTAGTTCTTCAAAAGTTTTCAGCTTTATAGCCTTTTACAAAACAGTTTTCAGATCCTAGATTATTGGATCAAAACTTTCCAAATATAGAAAATCGAATATTTTCCTAGTAAACTAGATCAATTAAACTTCTCAACCATTCTTTAAGTCTTCAAATTTTGGGCAGGTGTAATAAGCCTTCCGGGGTTGCTGGATCTCTTATGAAATGAGAGGAGTCAAGCTTGACACCTGTTGGCTTTCAACAATCTTATCACCTTGTCAATAACTAATCGTTGCTTATCCTTTTTGATCATCTGAAACATCTTCAAAACCAAAACCACCACTTGGAAAAGATGTCAGTAATTATCCCCCAATGATTGGAATACTTTCCTAATCCTTTGAGCAAGACAAACTTTGATCTGTGCAAAAACATTAACCTTCTGCCCTGTCAGTGCTTTTGGTAGTTATGAAAACTAGAATTTGTGCTAATTAGCTACCGAAAGGACTGCTTTTAGTGGCTAATGAACAATTGATATGTTCTCCTAAGCCACCGAAACCCGAGATCATCAAAATTTCAAAAATAAACCTTGCTTTAACTCAAAAATGCCTCAGGGATGGTCTTCAGTTTTCTATTTATTATTCAAGATTTGTGGGATTAGTGGATGTTACTGGTTCATTGATTTGAACTGCCACTTCTACAAGGGTTTCAAGTGAAGCATGAGCTTGGTGTTTTGATTCCCTTGCCTTTTTCCTCAAATCTCTAACCTTTTTCTTTAAGCCTTGGGCCACTCTCCATAAACTGTTGTAATCCTTTCCAATTTTGTCCTTCTTTTTATTTTCCTTTATGCTCTCATGGGCTAGCCCTTCTAAGGCTGAATTTATTTCTACGAAGTTTTTTGAGAGGGTTTCATACCTGGTTTTTATTAATCTCTCAAGCACCTTCTGTTCGTCTAGCTGCTTCTTAAGCTTCTTAATCACTTTTGATTTACTCTATTTTTCTTTTTTGCTAGATGAGGCCTCTGCAACTTGGCGATCTCGTTCTTCTTGGGGAGTAGGTGATGGAAGATTCTCATAATTCACTGTATATATGTCCACAAAAATAGAGTTGTCACGTCCTATGGTAACTGAACCTTCATGCCCTGTTTCCAATTGTTGTTTTTCATCTTCTGAGTATGAATATGGGAGATTTAGAATGTTTTTATTCACTGGGATTTCACTGACTTCTTCCTTCTCATGGATAAAATCCAATTTCTTCTTTGCTTTACCCGACTTAGGGGACAAAGAGGGTTGATTAACTGGGGTTGGAGAGATAGATCTTATCCTTCTCTTTCCACTTCTGGGAGTGGAGGATTTTCTGGAATGAGAGCTCCTTCTTCCCTCTGCTTGAACCTTAGTTTGGAAATCATTCCAGAATAGGAAAAAATTCCATTCCTTACCCTTTCTTTGCAACAGGTTACATACCAACAGTTTGATTAAGCTATGATGGGATAATCTTCCTGCCTCTTGATTGGGTTTGGCTTTGAATTGATAAGCCATCTTAGATAAACTTCGGTGGAGGAAATAGGGTAGATTAAGTGGGTCTCTTCCCATCAAAAGATTTATGAGTTTAAAATGATACATCATGACCCTGTTGTATCACCCCTCACATGTTATATAAACCATTATAGCCTTGAGTATATGTTTCCACTTCTCTTCAAGGAAAGATATAGGGATATCTTTCTTCCAAATTAAACCCTGGTGTTTTGGTTTTAGATAAGACCTGAACTCGATATTCTTAATCACAGTAGTCTTAAACCATCTTTCTCTAGCTGTTGAAAGCTCAATAAATTCAGCAATGAGAGCTTCATCAATTTGAAATTCATCCTGGCCAATGCATGATTTATTTCCATCGAAACTTAGAGCAAAAGCCTCGGCCACCTATTGATGAAAACTATCTAATTTTTTACAGAAATTAAAACATCCCGCATTCTTGAACATTTGGCATACCTCAGGATGAGATTCAAGATAACCGATATCATTAAGTTCCTTCCTGAGTGTTGTTTCTCCTTTCTTCATTTCTCCACGACGTTGTAGCAAACCCGTGATCGAAGGAGTTAATTTTGATCCGAGTTACAGTGCATAGGTTCAGAAATAATCGGCTTAGCCAGGATAGGACTGAGATAAATGCAGGTGCTTTTAGATTGTGGCATTGATTGCAAGGAATGTGGAAAAAAGGCTGATGATGTGTGGGATCCATGATGTTTTTAACTGAAGAGAAAGAGAAGTACAACACCATGACGTTCAGTGATACGAGAGATGCGCTCATCTACTAGCAGGATGGGATTTTCTGGTCATGAACGGTTTCCTTGGTAGTACTTTCGGCGGCTTATGCAATCATGAAAACAACAAACCCTTATTTGAAACGTGCGAAATGACGTGTCTGGTATTTTGCCTGCATCAATGGTTTCGATGATTAAATAGCCTTGGCCTAATTTATTTTAGCTCCCGAAAGCTAAGGCTTTCGGTGGCTAATGAACAATTAGTATGTTCACCTAAGCCACCGAAACCTGAGATTTGAATTTAATTTGGCACAGACTAGACGAACTTCTATCCAAAACTTATTACATGAGTAAATCTTTTTAAAAAGTACCTGTAAAAATTTAAAAAAGTATTTTTCCAACTGACACTCTATCACCTAAAAAGAAAAATCTTAATCAATTTATTTGAGGAGATAACATTGGCTCTTATTGGGGATGAACGCCTCCTTGTGAGGTTTAAAGAATCACAGAACCAATGCCTCTCCTAAAAAAAGAAAACTTAAAACTATCTACTAGTGTTTCCATTGGGCATGGAGTTATTCTGTAATAGCAAAGAATAAAAATAAAATTACAATGACCAGGCTTCATAGCCTTAGACAAAATAGAGTTTTAGAAATAGCCCATTGACTGGGCTACCAAACATTTCTTCACCTCCCAGACTTTTCAGAATGAATGTATTGTTGTGTTGTACTTGAGTTATCATGAAAGGACCAGTCCACAAAGAATCAAACTTGTTGTGTTTGCCCTTATCTTGTCTGAGGGCATCCCATTTCATAACCCAATCACCAACCTAAAAATTATCTACCTTTGCCTTCCTGTCAAAAGTATCCTTGATCATCTTTTGATGAGCCTCTGATTTGTCCACCAACTGTTCTCGGACCTGCTGCAGCTCTACCAAATCGATGATTCTTCTTACCATATAATTTAACTTAGTTTTCTCCTCCTGAAAAAATTTAGCCACTGGTAAAACTAGCTGAACAGGAAAAATAGCATCAGTTCAATAGACCAATTTGAATGGAGAGGTTCCTAAGGATTTCTTGATAGTTACTCTGTCTGCCCATAGAGAAAAATTTAGTTTAGAGTCCCAATTCTTTTTGTTCTCCTCTAATAGATTTCTGATGATTCTGATTAGACTCTTATTGGATGCTTCAGCCAGGCCATTACCTTGAGGGTAATAGGGGGTAGAATGTACCAATTGGATGCCCATTGATTTACACATATCGACCAATGCATCAACTTTGAAAGCTATTTCATTATCTGTTACCAGTCTTTTGGGGAAACTGGATATGCTCAGGATGTTCTCATAAAGAAATTTCATGACGACCTGATGAGTGGAGTTCCTGGTGGGAACTGCCTCTATCCATTTTGTAAAACAGTCGATGGCTACGAACATCCATTTATGTTGATCACTAGACGAAGGATTAATCTCACCTATAAAATATAAACCCCACTGCTGAAAAGGGTCGTTCACTACTATAGGTCTCAGGGGCAGAGATTTTAGCTGCTATTTTCCTATGATTCTTTGACATTTATTGCAAGCTTTGACGAAAGCGCACACATCTGAGAAAAGAAAAGGCCAATAGTACCCAACCCTTAGAATTTTATGAACTATGGTCTTCCAATAATGATGACCTCCACAAATACTTGAATGAAACTGATGTATAACTTCAACTGATTCTTCTTTGTTTACACATCTGAGTAGTAAACCAGTAGGGTCTTTCCAATACAACAAATTATTGTAAATGCAAAAATTTGATGGCTCTGAGATTAAGGGATTGAGCTTGAGTCGTGCTAAGTTCAGGAGGAACCTCCAACTTTTGTAAAAAATGAATAATACCTGAGTACCACTCACAAGAAGAAAAATGATCTACCACCTGTTGGTTGTTATGTTGTCCTTCTGCTGCCACCTCCGTATGCAAACTCGTTGAATTTTCCCCCATGAAATTTATGTCTAGCAGCTCATGGGTTTCTTCCGTCAAAAGCTTAGCAAGGCCTTGGCCTTTTACCAATTTAGTGGGCTTTACTTCTATTTCGAACTCGATTAACTTTGTGATCCATTTAGCTCTTTTCCCATCGATATCAGGCTGAGTCAAAACATCCTTCACTGAGGGTGAAGGAACATATGCAATAACCTTTGCATGGAGAATATAAATTCTGAAAGATTTTAAATATTTGATGAGAGAATAGGCTTGTTTTTCAATAGGATCATAGCTTAATTCAGCATCTCTGAGTGTTTTGCTGAAGAAGGCAACTGGGTGATCCATACTGTCATCATCTTTCTGTAACAAGACTGCTACCACCGTGTCATAAGAAGCAAAGGAAAAAATATAGAAACTCTTGCTGTAATCCAGACTGATTAGAGTTGGGGATTCCATGATATCCTGTTTGATATCATGAAATGAATTCCTTGCATTGTCTGTCCATTTAATCTCAGATCTCTTTTTTAACATACATGTTATGTGTTTTACTAGCTCGGGAAAATTTGGAACAAATCTTCTAACAAAGTTAATCTTACAGAGTAGATATTGAATATCCTTTTTCGACCTTGGTAAGGACAGCCTCTGAATTGCTTCCACCCGAGATGGATCAATTTTCACGCCTTCTGCTAAAACAATGTGGCCTAGGAGATTTCCTTTTCTGAGAGAAAAATGGAATTTTTTGGGATTCAATGAAATCCCGAACTGCCTGCACTTCAGAAATACTCTTTTTAAATGCTTTAGATTCTTTTCATGACTGTTGGAATAAACTGTGATGTCATCAAGATAGATGAGGACAAACTTGTCCTTCTCACCCACAAAAGCTATGTCCATAGCCCTTTGAAAAGTGGCCCCAACATTCATTAATCTGAATGGCATTTTGGCGTACATGAAGGTACCCCAAGGAGTATTAAAAGAAATCTTCTCTTGGTCATCAGGATGGACATAAATCTGGTTGTAGCCAGAAAAACCATCTAGGAAAGACATAACAATAGTCCCTAAAATTCTTTGCAGCAAATGTTCCATCTTTGGTAGGGGATAGTTATCTTTCTTTGAGCATCTATTAAGGTTTCTAAAGTCGACACATAACCTGATATCACCATTTTTCTTTCTCAATATTACCAGATTTGCAATCCATTTAGAGTATCTTAAAGGGATTATGATCTTAGCTTCAAGAAGCCTTTTGATTTCTCTTTCAATTACAGGCAATAGAAGAGGACTGATAGGTTTGAGTTTTTGTTTGAAAGGGATAGTGTCCTTTTTGAGGGGAATCTTATGTTAAATGATCTTAGGGTCATAATTTTTTAGATCACTGTATTTCCAAGCAAAAACATCAGCGAATTCTTTCATAATGCTGCAGTATTTAGACTTCTGATCAACAGTTAATTCAGAGGATAGATTTATGAATTTTGGCTGGCTTTCACTTCCTATGTTTTGCTCATGGAAAACAGGCTCTTGTTCCTTCTTATATGGTTTGTAGGGAACATCATTATGATCGAAAAGCTTCTCAAGAGGTACCAGACCCTGAGGTATATAATTATTTGGCAGTTGAACAATATCATGCTGACCCATTTTTCGTTTTAACTTAGGCTTCTGGGATTCCTATTCATTTTGATTTTGCTTGTCGATATGCACATCAAAAAATTCATCTATCACTTGGAGAAATCTATTAAGCTCATCATCATCCTGAAAAACCTTCCAGTATTTAATATTGTCGAGCAAAGATGATCTATATTTGATTTTAATTTCATAATTGAGTTGGGGAGGCATAGGAGGAATAAAAAGACTGGCTGAAACAACAAGGGAATCAACAAGCTGATTCATAGCTCTGGGTATATAAGAATGTTAAAAATGGAAAAAGAATCCCTGATTTTCCATACCTCATCCCTGTAGGCCTTCAATATGACATGTTTTGGTTGGAAAGTATTTTTCACTTGTTGTATGATGAGGTCCGCGTCTCCAAACACCTTTAATCCTTTAATTCCCATCTCTTTGGCTGTGTTTAAACCCAATATCAAAGCCTCATACTCTGCTATATTGTTAGTAGTTTTGAATTCAAGCTTGAAAGACAAATGCATAGCCTCTTCCAAAGGAGAAATCAAAACTACCCCTGCACCTGCTGAATCTTTGGTACTGGCACCATCAAAATACATGGTCCACACTGGAACACATTTTTCGTCAGTTTTCTGATCAGTGGGCTCTACAAGCTGCAAAGGAGCTGACTGAGAATCATCTATTTGAATAATGCATGAGCCAAAGTTTGTGTCTACAACATAAATAGGATGATTTATAGAATTTTTTGCATCACTGATGATGTAGGCAAGTTTATTCTCTCTGTAGAGTCTCTTTAGCTCTCCTCCAAATCCTGGGACTGTAGCATACAAAAGATCCATCTGCAAGGCACCCCCCAAACTTTTGCTCCATGGACGTGAAAAGAGGAGTTTGAACTTGGGTGGGATATTAGCCACCACAACATCCATTACCATGCTTCTCATTGGCAATTGGGCAAGGTTTATAACAAGGTCTTTTATGAGGCCAAGGCATCTGACTTTCCTAGAGTCAAAAGAGAAGAGATCATGATACGGTTTGGTGACCTCAAGACCAAGTTCATCCATCACTGCTTTGGGCATAATATTGTGTGATGCTCCTGAATCAAGCAAGTAGTTGTGAAGGATCTTATCATGAACATTTAGGGATATATAGAAAGGTGGACAAGAGTCATCTTGATCTTCTACCATAGTTCCTATAGTTACTGTTGTCTTGTCATCTTGTAAGTTTACAAAATAAGTAGATGGGGAGGTCTTTGGTTCAAGGGACTTCAGGATGGCAGACTTGAAAATGCCATTCTTCATAAGTTCGGTCAATGGCATAGGTATTTTTACTTTCATAATTTCTGATTTGAAATTAAAAGAGTATGCTGATCTGTCATAAGTTTTTACCTCATTAGAAGGGGATTTGAGAATGACTTTCTCCTTGGCTTGGGGCTGTGATTGCTTCTGCTGCTGTTTTGTAGGAATGGAGGTTTGATTTACAGGGGAAACAGGCTTCTTAGTAGCAACTTCTTTATTCTTACCAGGAGCAGTAAGCAATGGCTTGGGGGAAACATTTTTAGATCTTAAATTATAACCTTGTTGATCATCGGTCTAGTAAAAAGATTCTTCAGTAATTGCCTCACAAATTTCCTCATCCATCTTGGCTTCTTCATAATCCACTTGTGTCAAAAAGGAGGAATCATTTTCATCCCCAAAACAATTGATGTCATCTACTTATTCAACTTCATCAAGAGGTATCTCCTATTCTTCTTCTAGTATTGCATTCTGGAAGGGGGTTCTGATTCTTTGATCATCAGTTGCATTCTTGTCTCTCTGAAGGATCTAGACCGGTTGGTTGTTCCTTCTGTAAGGGAATGCATTGGGATTCTTTGGAACGAAATCATTTGGTTATTTAGTCTTGGCTGGCTGCTGACTTTGAATCTTCAATTTTGACATTTCAGATGTCAAGTTTTCCAACATCTTGGCCATCTTTTCCATTTTTGTATTAGAATAGGAAGGGGGTTCGGTAGAAAAACTTTTCCTCTCAAATTTTCCTTTCACTTTCTGAGATGCCATAATATTTGATTCAACTTCAAGAGCAACATATTGCCTCAAAGCAAGTGTGGTTGATCTTCTTTCTCTAAGTATTGAACAAAATTCTGGATCAAAAGCAGAAGAAAATGTGATCTTTATTGAGGCATCACTTGGCTTAATCTCTGCGGGAATCTTGCCAAACATCTTATTAAATCTTTTGGTGAAGTCTGAAACTGACTCCCCATTTTCTCTTCTTAGGTTCCTGAACTCATAAATGTAATATAGAAGATCTCTTCTTTCTCCCCAATGTTTTAAAAACACCTCATCTAACTGCTCAATACCTGTCACTGAATTTGCTGGTAGTTCTTTGAACCATTTTCTGTCTTGGCCATCCAAACTCTGCATAAAATCTTTGGTCCACACATCTTCTGAAATGTTAATGTTTTCAGCATAAGCATAAAAGGCTTCTATATGTTCTTCAACAGTATAATCCCCGGATCCAGTAAACTTTGGCATATATTTCTGATAATCTCTAGTTGGCATGGCAGATAAAGGGTTGGGCAACACAAGTGGGGCATACCTATTTGCTAAGATTTGTTCCATATTGGTCAAAGGGACAACCATGACAATCTTAGGGGTTGATGCAGAAGAACAAACTTCAGAAGATGAATACTGAGATATGATGGTTGAGTCTATAAAGAATGGTTGTCTTACTTCACCCTGAGAAAAATTTTCTGAATTGGGCGGGAAATAAGAGGCTCTGTAAAACTGACCGAGCAATGAGGCTAGGCCTTCTTCACCTTTAGAGGAAAGATCTTGTAATATATCTTTGAGAATGGGCATATTAGTATGTGTATAGAAGGCACCCTCTATAGGATTTGTAGGTGAGGAATTCAAAGAAGAAGAGGAGGATTCTTTTTGCTGAGGGGATCCTATAATTACTTCTTTAAAGTCTGATGCGATATCATGCTAAAAAACAAAGTCCTTAATATCAGAGGAAACTGAAGGCTCCTCAACCTTCAATCTTTCCGACACAATTTCAATTTTCCGAGAATTAAAAGTTTCAGCAGCAGGGGATTCAACAAGAGGTTCTTTAGATATGAAAGAAGAAGTGTCTGTTGGAATACCTGGATTTGATGCTCTTGTAGATCCGAAAGTTTTTCTTTGCAAAGATTTTCCCCTTCTGATGATCTTCTCAGGGTATGGAACTGGTGCTGCTAGTGGTCCTTCTTGGTTCGCCCTGGTGTGAGCTCTTTTCGGAGCCACTTCGTTCCAATGGAGTCACCAGATAGATGGTTACAACCCAAAAAATGTCCAAACTTTGTCTATCATCAAATTTGGATCTTGTCATCTCCCAGGGAAGCTGAGCTTCAATCTCCTCTCCCCGAAAATGGCACTAATTTGTTATCACTTCAGGAAACTCTCCTAGGCTGTAAGTCAGAGATTCCTGGTAACTCATCTTTTTGGAAACTATTTTCTCAATAATAGGTGTGGGTTTGGATCAAGATGAATATCTTAATCTCTAGATTGTATCTTCAAGACAGTCTAACTATATTCATGCAATACAAGGCCTTCAAGAGCTATTTATCAGATAGATTTGTATAACAAATGGATAAGAAAACCAATTGGTTAACCAAAACATACATAAACCATATATATGATGGGTCAAAAAACTAGCCAAAGATGCTTATGATTCTTGCTTAACAGTCAAAAGTAAGATGACAGTTACCATAGGACCATGAACCAGAGACAAAAGAACGAATTCAAATCATATGCATAGACAAAGATGAAGGAGGGTCTGACAATAACAAATGAAAGAAGATTGCAGGCTTGATATATTAAAGAGAATGTCTTTCATACAAAAACAGTAGAATATAGAACTTAAAATTGAACCTTTAGTTCTTCAAAAGTTTTCGGCTTTATAGCCTTTTACAAAATAGTTTTCAAATCCTAGATTACTGGATCAAATCTTTCCAAATATAGAAAATTGAATATTGG
>JZKD02S0018473.1:204872-218790 GCA_000966675.3 Picea glauca | reverse complement strand
ATAACAGAGAACACTTGTTCTCCCTAGCACCACCCTGCCACCCTAGTTTCTCTGGCTGCAACCAGATGGAAGCTACAACTTCCTGTGTTCAAGCTTCCACTTGAACCTCTGAGGAAAACAGTCCTCCCGAGCACCTCCCTTCCACCCTAGCACATCAAATAATGAATACACAAATAACTCAGTTCTTACCAGTCTTTTTTTGTTCTATAAGTCTGATCTTCTTCAAACTATTCTGCAATTCTCCTCTTCCTCTGTCTGTTCAATAGGTCTGCTCTGCATCAACTTTTTCTGTCATTATGCTCTGCTTCAACTTGCTCTTTTATTCTGATCTGATTTTTTATCTCAGTTTGCACATATGCTCAATTTCATATTGCACATCCTCTCCTTTTTCCTTTCTTATAGTTTCATTCTTTTTCCTCCAGAACAGCCAACATTACACAATCTGTCTCATCTTCTTTTATGCATACCTTCCCTATGGTTCCACTTCGCCTTCCCTCAGCCAAAACAAGAACACCTATCCTAGCAACTGAAACGCTAACCGATTCATCATCATGAGTCTGTTTCTCTTAACAGATTCATAACTGAAGCATCTGGGTGAGAAGAACAACAACCCTCAGATCTCGTTCAAGTCTTATCCGCACCGTAGGACGAATTTTATAAATCTTGCCTTTAATTCGGGTTTCGACATTTCTGCATTCCTTTTCCCAAGTTTCTCGACACTTTCACATCGCGATCTCCGAAACTCTGAATTGGAGCTTATCTGGACTGACCCCTTCTCTTCCCATGACCAAGGGATGTGACCAAGGCTTTATGTGAAAGGCGCTTTCGTGATTTCACCTATCGCTATTTCGTAAATGTTGCATAGTTTCTTCTGCCTCTCCATATCGTGATTCGCAAAACTCCGATAAGGGATTAGATCAATGGTCTAGATCGAATCTTGTCTTGACGGCTGCGATTGAATCGCGATATTGCATATCGTGAAATCGGAATTTCTGTTGCATTGTGTTCTTGTCTCCTTGATGTCGCGATTTGCGAAACTCCGACACGAGCTATGATCAACGGTCTAGGTTATTTCTTGATCTGACGGTCCAGATTCAATCGCGATTTCGCATATCGTGAAATCGACATTCTTGAGGCATTGAGTTCTTTGCCTCTTGAGTTCGCGATCCCCGAAACTTCGATAAGAAGTTAAATCAACGGTCCAGATCTGATCTTCTATTCAGTGGCTGCGATTAAATCGCGAAATCGCATATCGCGATTTCGGGGTTCTTGTTGTCAAATGTTTTTGTCATTTGAAAGTTCCGATTCATGAAACTCCAATAAGGAGTTAAATCAATGGTCTAGATCACTTCTTATCTTAACGGCTGCGATTAAATCGTGAAATCGCATATTGCGATTTCGAGGTTCTTGTTGTCAAGTGATTTCGACATTTCAAAGTCCCGATCCCTGATACTCCGATAGTGACTGGAATTAACGGTCCAGATCAAAGTTTGATCTGACAGCTCATATTTCATCATGATTTTTCATATCAGGAAATCAGGATTCCTGTTGCATTGTTTCTTTGACATTTCCAAACCGCGATCCTCGAAACTCCGACGCGCTCTTTACACACTAGCTCTCTTGGCTAGGCTCCTGGCCCATATGACCGTTATACCTATGACCGATGTCTTACCACTCGTCGGGACTTCACCTTGGATTTTCCCGATGGTAAACCTCGTGCAGATCCTGTCCGATCTGACGGCTGACGGGATTTCTGAATGAGATCCAACGACTGTGGTTCTTTGTCTTCCTTCTCTTCTATGGACTCCTGTATCTTGAGCTTTGTTGTGAGCGTGCTCCTCAACGTTGTTCCTCTTGAGCTTTCACTTCCGAATCTCCAAGGGATTCTTGGACTTCTACGCCTCTGCAGAGTATTCACATGCACACTCTGTTCCTGCCATCTTCACTGTTGTACTTGCCATCAATGACAAGCATACTCTATCTGTTAACTGTCTGTTAAATATTTGCCAACATGGGATAATCCCAACACGAACTGTTGGTAGATGTTTGCCAGTCCCAAGAATATCTGAAGCTCAGTTAGTGTGGTCGGGGCTCGCCAGTCACAAATGAATTGGATCTTATCTGGATCAACATGTACCCCATTCTCATCAACAATGTAGCCCAATTATTGGACCTTGTTCATGTAAAAAGAAAAATTTTCCAGGTTGGCATATATCTTGTGTTGTCACAGAGTGCTCAAAACTTGTTGAATATGTTGCATGTGCTCCTCCCAAGTTCTACTGAAGATGAGGATGTCATCCAAATATACCACCACAAAAGAGTTGGTGAAGGGTCTCAATACATCATCCATCAACCTCATGAAAGTGGCTGGTGCATTTTTTAATCCAAAGGGCATGACCAACCATTCGAAGAGACCTTCTTTATATTTGAAGGTTGTCTTCCATACATCAGTTAGTTCAATGGGAACCTGGTGGTAGCCAGACTTTAGGTCAATATTGCTGAAAAATATTACCCCCTTGAGTTGGTCAAGAAGTTCATCAATCCTGGGAATTGGGTACCAATTCTTGACTGTGATTTTTTTTAAGGCTCTGTAATCAATGCAGAGTCACCAAGTCCCATCCTTCTTCTGCACCAGTACAATCGAGCTTCTACAAGGGGAGGAGATAGGTCTGATGTGCCTCTTTTGAAGCAGCTCTTGGATCTGGTGCCTGATTTCATAATTTTCTATCAGTGAGTGACGATAGAATGGTCCATTAGATAGAGGTGCATCGGTGGTCAGATCAATTGGATGCTTGACTTGGAAGTGCGTCGGTACCCCGGTGGGTGAGGAGAAGATGTCTCTGTATACTTCCATGATCTCGCCCACTTGATTCGTCTACAAAGAGAGGCTCTGTGTAGAGGTCATAGATGTGGAAATGACCTTCTTCTTACTGTGAGCACAGATCACAAAGAAGACAAACTTCCTGGTCTGTGAAATGACCTTACTGCATTTCTTAGCAGAGATTAAAGAAATAGCGGTAGGTGGTGCTATCTCTGGTATCCTGTACAATTGTCTACCCAAAGTAATAATAACATTGCAAGGTCTAGACTCATACACAACATGACACTTCCATAAATATGGTTGTCCTAAAATAACATCACAAACTTCAAGGGGAGAAATATCACACAATACCTCATCTTTGAAAGGCTTGATGCCATAGGGCAGACGACACTGTTGGCTAACACGAAGATCTCTCCCTTGGTGAAGCCAACCAATGGTGTAGGGATATGGGTGCAATTTTGTTGGCAGGTCTAGCTACTTGATGACCTCTGTTGAGATTATGTTCTTTTGACTGTTGTTATCGACAATGAAATGAAGCTGAGCCCCCTTTACCCACATCTGTGAGTGAAAGAGGCGCTCCTCTTCCTCTAGTTCTTCTGGTTCACTTAGATAGACTTTGGTGGTAGCGACAGTGGCACTGGGTTCTACATCAATAATCCTCTTCTAGATTTGATTCAGAATCAAAATCGGCCTCTGACGCGGAAGCCTTCAGGTCGACCACGAGTGACTTCTTGGAGCGACATTCTTCAATGTTGTGCCAAGTGATTTTATGGTACTCAAACCATTTTCCCGTGTCCTTCTTCATCTTCCCATTTCCCTTCTTGTGTTGTGGCTTGGAATGGTTGTCCCGAGAGTGGCCATCTCATTTCGGTCCCTTGTTGTGTGGGTTAGGACCACCTTTTCCCTGCTTTAGCTGTGAAGAGTTTGGAGATCCAAAATATCTCCTCTTCTGCTTAAATTTCTTCTCGATCTTGACAACGTATCTATAAGTCATTCCCAATGAGGCGATGTCTAGAAAATCCATTTATGTTTGAATGTATCTATGAAAACAATTGCGATATTTGACCACCATATGTCTCTCAGAGTGTTTGATAAGCAATTTGTTGCGCAGGGTATGGAAAATATTGGTGAATTCTGGTACTGTCTGGTGCCTTTCTTTATGCAGGGTGGTCCATCTGGTGTACTGGTCCTCGTAGCTTTAGACATGGTAGTATGGTTCTTTAATGGTGTCCTAGAAGGAATCCCATATTGGGGAAACCACGAATATTGCATATTCCTCTACGACCTTTTGCTCAGAGTAAGTATCCCACCAGTCCTTAACATGGGGGACAACCTTGAGGAGTACAAAAGTAATATTTTCCCTATTGGAAAAATTGTGGACCAAAAAATACCCTTCAAGCAGATTCAACCATTTATCTACAATATCCACATCTATCGGTCGTTCAAATAATGGAATATCAAAATTTACATGTACCTTGAAGGGGGTTGCATGGATGCTTGATGAATATGCTTCTATTGTGGGCAACCACCGAAGGATATGTGAAAAGTTGTCCATCATTTCATTCCTTTKTCACRCGAGGTCTTCCTCGAGAAACCTTTTAATAGGATCTCCTGCTCCATCATCTWTCTTTTMGTACCCCTTGGGTTATTGTCAGGCTTGGCACGATCAATATTKTTGAAATAATGTAACTGCAAAGAGTATTCTAATTTTTATTGWTGTATTATTCATTAGATCAATCCCCTTTTGCGGATTGATCATGTCGAGTATTGTAAATGACCAAATCCMCTTTTGCAKATTGGTCAAACCCTAATTGTAATGGGATAAATGAAAAGTTGGCMCCAKAATATATTGAAGTGGTTATAAGCACCTAGAATATATTAAAGTGGTTATAACCACCCAGAATGAGAAGTTGGMCCAACCAATAAAAGGACACCCCAGTTCACACATGCCAGATTGTATAAATAAGAGAGGCTAGCGCCTMATTTGTACACTCACTCACTTGATGATCAGAGCGCAAGTCTGTAGCTACAGTTGGAGAAGAAGAGAGAGAGAGAGAGGCGCACTTCTTGGAGATGACTTTCTGTATTTGTTTGAGTTATCTCTTGGCATTKTATTGGCTATCTATATTAAGGAAGTTTTTGCTGGGTTTTCTCCCCCATGAGGGTTTCCCAGGATAAATGATGTGTCTCTTGTGATTGTGTATTTCTCAATGATCCTATATATGTTATTGTTATCTAATGAAATGAAATGAAACTCAATAATAGCTTAAACCTTCACATTGTATCATAGTTAAGCCGAAGAGAGCATCTTTCACAAGAAGAAGAAAAACGTCACTGTTGTTGTACATGCAAATTAGGGATTTTTATTGAATAAGAGTTTTAGCCTCAAAACCATCTAGAAAATTGTGCTCTAACCTAAGGAATTCTTTGGCACCTTCAACGCACCTTTTCAGTGGGTATATCTCTCGGAAAGTGAAACCCTAGTTTTCATCGGTACCAAAAAACCTGAAAACCAGAGTACCAGAAGTACCAGAAGTACCAGAGTACTAGAAGTACCAGAAAACCAAAAGCACCAGTCCATAAATCCACTAGTCAAGTTTGAGGGGGTAAAATTTGGATTTTCAGAAATTTGACTGCACCAACTTACTCGCCTCGGCTCAGCGCATCTATCCCCTAGATCAAAATTTCAAAATTTGAAGTTTGAAAAATTAGGGTTTCCTCATAAAACCCTAAGTTGCAGTTGTAGTTGCAATCTAAGAACCCATTGAAGTATCAATCACAGTTGCATTACTAGTTGAAGTATCAGTCGTAGTACCAATTGCAATCACCCTTGAAGTTTTTAAGAGTTGGTGAACATTGTTGCTGCTTCAAGATGGTGCCACTACATGCAAATGCTATCAGAGGTATGTACTCACACATGTTTAAATGGTTAAGATTTAAAGGGTATTTGTAGGAGAAGGGATATCTTTCCATAGATCTAGAAGGATCTCAAGTTCCAACACATTCAGAGGAATAATGCAACCTAGGTGTGATTATTCTGATATGCGTCTATTTGTTATGACATTGTTTTGATCAGTGTTGCATGTTGCAGCTATGACCATCATTCTAACCTTTGGTCAAAATCCGAGTCAAGCTATTAGATGGATTAAAGTTTAGACCATAGATTTTATTCTCTAACCCAACCTTATGTCAAGATATCATATTATCTTAGTACAAAAGATAGGTTTAAGAAAGCACTCGTCATCTTGAATGAAGGAGACTTGGAAGAAAAGAAACACACTCTTGAAGACGAGGCCACAGGTTTGATTAAATTGATAATATTCAAAGTTGCACATGGAAAGTTACAAGTAACACTATAGTTGAGATAGCAGTCTTTGAAGAATATTATACTTGGTAGCATGTGAGCATATTGGGATAAGTTCTTAATGTAATCATTTTCCTGATACAAACTAACATCTCCTCTGGGAAAAATCTCTTGTGTTAGTTCCAAGTTTCCATGGAGGAATGTTTGATCACAACACTATAAGAGTGTTGACCTCATTCCGTATTGTATTTCTTACTCTTGATCTTTGCTTTAGAAAGGTCACAAGTGAAATATCTAAAGGAGCCACTGTGATGATTGTTCGTGCTATTGCTTTATCTACTATTATCAAAAAGTACTATTCCTACTTGTTGTTTTGTTGACCTTGTTTCAGGTCACAGGTGATAACTCCGAGGAAGATATAGTGAAGGTTGCTGAAAGAAACATATTATATGAGACATGAAGCAAACTATGT
Source organism: Picea glauca (assembly GCA_000966675.3). Classification (NCBI taxonomy): domain Eukaryota; kingdom Viridiplantae; phylum Streptophyta; class Pinopsida; order Pinales; family Pinaceae; genus Picea; species Picea glauca. The sequence goes on along the minus strand of JZKD02S0018473.1, from coordinate 212,193 downwards.
ACATGACCATATACACTCATGTACCAAAGAAGATGAAAAAGAAGCTATCTCTTGAGATTCAAAGTATCTCATATGAAGATTGATTGAAAGGAGCAGAAGGCTCCAAAGATGACTGAACATTAGAACGGGAAGCAAATCTCGTTTGAGGAATGACTCTGTGTATAGAATTGGTATTCAAATATCAAGTATGCCCTGTAAGAGATAATGAAGTCATTGTAGACTCAGAAGAAATCGAGAGTAAGCCTGATCTCAGAAAGGATCAGATCCAGAGACAACTTACATTATTAGGAGACAGATGTCGTGAGAAGACTAGATCGTAGCTTCAGAAACTTCTATCAGATATGAAATCTCCTGGGAAGATTCCCTTGTTTCAGTAATAGAGAAGGAAGCTAGTCAGAAAGACTAAGATATGGATTCTTCTGTGAGAGGAGAATTCAGTATTTACTTCCAATATTGATCTATACATATCAAACATGTCGTAGATATACAAATCCTCGTGTATGTCCAGAGGATTCTCCCAACAAAAGGGAGAAGACTATGACGAGACACTTATTGCAGAAATAATTCCAATATTTATGAAGACAACCAAAACAACCATGATTCATATATAGTATGAGATGCAGGTGGAGCAATCCCCATATTGAAAATTGAGTGGCAGTTGGTGCAATACATTAGTTGGGTCATGGAGACATGACTACAATGAAAGATAGAGTTACCTCCATGAAATAAGAAGATATATCTTCAGTATTAGTTATTGAGCCACCCTCAGTTTCAGATGAAGTTGTTGACGTTATAGAAGAAGAGGAGTTACTCTCAGATTTTAGCAGCCACAATGAGGATGAAGCAATCATTCTCAGTCGTAGAGCAGGTGCAGGTGTAGAGTCCTAGTCCCAAAAGGAACAATTGTAGAGAGACTAGAGGACATACTCCTAGACAGTGAGAACATATAAGTTCTTTGCAGAAAGAACATAGAGAGATCACATGATTGTGCAGATTGAGTTGCAGTTGAGAAAGTGTACCAGATTGGTATGATGTAATGAGAAAAAATAATTTGAAGATTGAAGATAGAAAGACTCATGTCTACCAGTTGAGGAAGGATATGTACGTGTTGAAGTAAGCTCCTAGAGCTTGATATTGCATAGGATAAACATTTTTCTGACAAGATTGGGCTTTACCAAGAGTAAAGTTGATTCTAAGCTCTACCTCAAGGTTATGAATGATGAGAAGGTGATATTGCTATTGTATGTGGATGACTTATTCTTAACTGGAGAAGAAAAACTCATCACTGAATGTAAGAATAAGCTCTCTTCAGAATTTGAGATTAAAGACCTTGGCCTAATGCATTATTTCTTAGGTCTTGAGGTATGGAAAAATCTAGAGAGAATATTCCTTAACCAAGGGAAGTATGAAGTTGAAATCCTAAAGAGATTTGATATGTTGGAGTGCAAGTCCATGAATACACCCATGGAAATGAAGCTGAAGCTTCTGGTCAATAGTTCATCAGAATTGATTGATGCCACACTGTATAGACAAATAATTGGATCATTGATGTGTCTGACAAACACCAGACCATATATCTATTTTTTTGTGAATACTTTGAGTCAGTTTCTGGTAGAACCTAGACATGTTCACCTAGTTGCTGCAAAACATGTGATGAGGTACCTTAAGGGTACGTTAGATTGTGGTCTCAGTTAATGATGGAGATCATGACTTCAAACTGAGTGGGTACAACGATTCAGATTGGACTGGAAGTGTCTCTGATAGGAAGAGCACTTCAAGATGTTGTTTTAGTTTGGGATCAACCATGATCTCATGGTAGAGTAGGAAGCAATCAGGTATTTCTCTCAGTACAACGGAAGAAGAATACATTGATGCATGTTCTGCCAGCTATGAAGCCATATGGCTTCATAAGTTGTTCACTGGTCTATTCGACCTAGAGATGGAAGCAACCATGATCCTATGTGATAACCAGAGCTGCATAAAGATGACAGAGAATCTTGTATTTCATGACAAGTTGAAACACATAGAGATTTGATACCATTACATCTGTGACATGGTGTAGAGAGGATCCATAAAGATCCAATATGTTAGCACGAATGAACAGGTTGTTGATGTGTCGACCAAGCCTATATCTCATGTAAAGTTTGAGAAATTTTAAGATAAGCTCGATATAGTCCGAAAGGACCTCTCTCGATAGGAGGAGTAGTGTTGTGTTGATATGTCAGCCTAGTGTTGTGCTTCCAGCTTAATTGTTGTCTCGATATGCCAGTTGAGTGTTGTGCTTCCATCTTAATTGTTGTGTTGAAATGCCAGCTAAGTGTTGTGCTTCCAGCTTAATCATTGTGTTGAGATTCCAACCGAGTGTTTTTCTTCCAACTTAATTGTTGTGTTGAGATGCCAACCAAGTGTTGTGCTTCCAGATTAATTGTTGTGTTGATATGCCAGCCAAGTGTTGTGCTTCTAGCTTAATTGGTGTTGTCGAGATTCCAGCTTAATTGTTGATGCTAGCTTAATTGTTGATGCCCTCTTAATTGTTGTGTTGATATTCCATCTTAATTGTTGATGCCATCTTAATTGTTGTGTTGATATTCCATCTTAATTGTTGTTTCCATCTTAATTGCTATGTTGTGATTCCATCTTAATTGCTTTGTTGTGATTCCAACTTCTTGTTGAAGTTGATGATGATGATGCCACTTCAGCTTCTTGCTGAAGATGATGATGATGATGCCACTTCAACTTCTTGCTGAATATGATGATGATGATGCCACTTCAGCTTCTTTCTGAAGATGATGATGATGATGCCACTTCAGCTCCGTGCTGAAGATGATTATGATGATGATGATGTCATTTCATATTTCATGCCAAAGATGATGATGTTACTTTAGCCTCATGATGAATATGATGATGATATTACCTTAGCCTCATGTTGATGAGGATGATGATGCCATTCCATCTCTCTGCTGTGAATGATAATATTGATGATGAGAAAAACTTCCGATGATTTATAGATATGTCAGTCAATGTTCCAAGATGATGTTGATGATTCTTCCCTCTCTCTCACCTGATGCTATTTTAGAATACCATTCTTGTTAAGGGGGAGTGTTGAAATAATGTAACTACAAAGAGTATTCTAATTATTATTGATGTATTATTCATTAGATCAATCCCCTTTTGTGGATTGATCATGTCGGGTATTGTAAATGACCAAATCCCCTTTTGTGGATTGGTCAAACCCTAATTGTAATGGGATAAATGAAAAGTTGGCCCCTGAATATATTAAAGTGGTTATAACCACCCAAAATATATTAAAGTGGTTATAACCACCCAGAATGAGAAGTTGACCCAACTAGTAAAAAGACACCCCATTTCAGACGTGCCAGATTGTACAAATATGAGAGGCTAGCACCTCATTTGTACACTCACTCACTTGATGATCAGAGCACAATTCTGGGGCTGCAGTTGGAGAAGAAGAGAGAGAGAGAGGCACACTTCTTGTAGAGTAATTTATGTATTTGTTTGAGTTATCTCTTGGCATTTTATTAGCTATCTATATTAAGGAAGTTTTTGTTGGGTTTTCTCCCCCATGAGGGTTTCCCAGGATAAATGATGTGTCTCTTGTGATTGTGTATTTCGCAGTGATCCTATATACGCTATTGTTATCTAATGAAATGAAATGAAACTCAATAATATCTTAAACGTTAACAAATATTGCAACGGATCGATTGGTTCGAGTCCCAACTTCTTGTACCAAGATCTTGTTGGGGACATGCACGAAGAAAAATAAATGAAGAGCAGACGGCTCTGATACCACTGATCCTGATTTAATAGAAGAATGAACTGATTAACAGAATGAATACAATAAACATGGAGATATGAAGAGAAACACATATATCAAGTGAACAATGTCTTCTATTAAATAAGTGAAATAGGATGCAACTGTAAAACTATAGAACCAAAACACTTGCTCGAGTGGTGGTAGTTATGTTTGAGAAGAGATGTGGTTGCTATGTGCATTCGTCTGAGAAGAATGATTACAATGAGGCTCAAGAGGCCTTTTTGATATTACTCATGAATTCCAAAACCCTAGACATCCAAAAACCTAACCCTAGGAGGTGAAATGCCAAAAGACATGTGGGCCCCTATGGGTAAGTTGGTACCTCAACTTCCTGGGGATGTAACTTTTTCATACAACCTTCGTTTTAGGTACGTGATAGACCATTGGAAAGGTATTTCAAAGAGCTACAGATTACACCATCAAACTCTGAATCTATCTATAGTTTGACTATGGAGAGAAAAAAAATTGTTTAAGGCTCCAAGATGGCCCTAGAAGTACAACAAGATGTGCTGACATGAAAAAATACAAAATAAGCCAGTTGGATTAGGTGAGAGGCCACCAATATCCACCTAGAAGTTGTGTAGGGATTTAGACAAACCCACAAGTGTATAACCCACAATTACAAATAAGTACAAAAGAACGTGTTGAACTAAAAATGAACAAGAGGAGCCGGTTGGAATAGGTGGGTGGCCACCAATATCCACCTGGATTAGTAGACTTGGTTGGTGCCGTCAAAATGCCACTAGGGGATCTCATGATCCAGAGAATGCATGATAAGCACCCAAAATTTCCTACATTTGGGATCACATTTGTATTTCCTTGTTATTTTTTCAATCAAACCAGTAACAACTTCTAATGGGATTTGTTTGTCCTGGAAGATATTGATGTTGCGGGCCCACAAAATGTAGTATACAAAATGACAAGGGAGAGAGTCGAAGCAAGTGATTGTTGCATCCATTAAACACTCCTGAACACATAGATCCAAATTGATTTGATTCCAATTTGATTTATAATTTAAATTCTAGGAAATGAGGCCCCATTAACAATACCCAAGTGAATTGAGGATCGTTACTACACAGAAAAAAAATAAAATAAATAAAATTATTCTAACTAATTTCCTGGAGCTTACCAACTACAAATTACACACTAATTTAATTATTGTCTAATAACATTAAATAAATGCATCTACAAAATGCTAAAAGTGACATGAATGAAGTTTAAATAAATCAACAGAACATCATATAAATCATTCTCAAACACAGAGTTAATAAAAAACAATTAAACTCATAATGCAACATAGAAACAATATAAAACACTTATCTTTTAAAAATTATTGTGGCAACCAACTACTTGGGAAGGAGGTTCCACCCAACTATAGACTTATTTTTCCAGATCAAAACAACAAGTCACCTCCATGTTGGGGCTAGAAATCCAAAAAATAGGGCGATCTCTCACTATCTACTGACTGCTCAAAAAATCCCACAATCCATTAGTATTCTCCTACAACTATCGCAAATTTCCACCAAATCTATTCCTCTCGACCTACCCAACCTAAGGAATGTACCCCTTCACTACTCTCAGCCCATCTAGCAACCCATTCATTTAATAGGGTGTCTCTGGCATAGGTAACCAAGAATATCTCTATTAGGAAACTCCAGGGAGCTTAGTACTAGGAAAACTACCTAGAAAAATAACAACAATCACTTGCTATTATAGTGCAACTCACACAATAGTTCACTCTTCATGCCTTACAACCTAAATATTCAATATTCTACTCCCAATACGCTCCAGAATTTTCCCTCCATGATTTCTCCAGATCCAAGATCTTCTTTTATGCTCACTATTTGTTTTTCATGCAAAAACTTGACTATCTAAATTATTGTAAATTCTCATACAATTTTTTCTCTCTTAGGATTACTTGCTTGAATTACACACTTCCCCAAGATGGTTGTATTCAAAACCCATGCTTCCAATAACTATGGAATGTGACTTTTCACACCCACCCTCTTACATGCATTCAATGATTGGCTTTGGGAACACTCAAAAAAAAAAATAGAAGGTTCATATTCCAATAGTAATCTTAGGAAGTGGGTTGAATTGATATACATGGGTAATTAATCCTTGGAACCCTCTTAGAAACTCTTAAACCCACCTCTCTCTTGTGGCTTAATCATCCCCCATATTTTTCCATATTCCCAACTTGCATCACATTTTTATTATTAAAACATAGAAATACAATTCACATATACATCGCTTGGATATAACCGCATATTATATATACATTAAGCATGAATTAAAATGAGGATTATAGTGGGGACATTAAATTTACCCTCCCTTACAATTATTCATCATCCTCAGTGCATAGTTTGTCGATATACATACACAAATTTACATCATAATACTAAGAAATAAAATTCTACAATTTCACAACTCTAGCAACGGTTCCAACCAAAATATCATATTCATCTTAACCCCTTAACCCAAGGAATGTAACCCATTCATTTTTCTCATTCCATCAGGTTGTTTTGTTATTTTATAAGGCCCCCCAACATAGGTTGGTTAGGACTCTAAGATGTGGTTTTGCAACTCTAGTTGCTCAAAATGGAGTCTTGCATTCTTATATTTAGTTTCTTTCAAAATTATCAAAACATTGTGGGTATTCTTCCCACATGTTTTCTTTGTGATCCCATGTAACATATTCAGAACCGTAGTAGTTCCATTGAAACTTTACCAACCCTATGGATTTTTTCTTTATCACTTTGAATTTCTAGTCTAGGATACACACTATTTCCACATAGAAATCCCCTTCATGTTCCACTTCGATTACAATCCAATAAATTATGTAGTTAGGATCATGCACATATTTCTTTAATAATGAAAATGAAATACAATATGCACTCTCATGGATAGAGGAAATGTTATCATGTATGCAATTGGCCCTATCTTTTCTAATATTTCAAAAGGTCCACAATATCTTATTGTCAACTTTGGGTAGCTTCCTAATCTTAGCAAACTTCTTTTCACCTTCCTTTTAAAAACACATGTCTTACCACTTTAAAATATCTAAAAACTATGTTCTTGTGTGCATAACTTTTCTTCTTGTCCTAGAGGGGGGGTGAATCAGTATTAGAGCAATCTAATCCTTTTTAACCATATAATCCAAGTGTTATATCAATGTAGCATTATCATCCAATAACTGCAGATTAAATAAGAAATGAACAAATGAACAGTCATACACATACACAATACACCATTGTTTTACGTGGAAACCCAAAGCGGGCGAAAACCACATAATTCTTTTTCTTATATGTCTTGAATAATAACATTCATTGGAAGCACCAACTTCCTTTGTTTTCTAGCTGCAACTGGAAGAAGGCTCCAAACCCCTAGATTCTCAAGCTACAACCTGAGGGAAGCTCCAACTCCCCAATTCTCTGGCTACAAACAGAAGGAGGCTACAACCCCCTGTGTTCTCTGGCTACAACC
>JZKD02S0018473.1:177838-189029 GCA_000966675.3 Picea glauca | reverse complement strand
TCTCCCACTGGTCGTACCGCCAATGTTATTTGAGGTTGCATCTGAGGGATGTGCTCTAAGAAGAATGAGACCAAGAAAGAACCATATCCAAACTACTTCTACCCTGCTCTGCATCTCGAAATTTGTTCCTTCATGTTCTGAAGAAACCCTGCGCTCCAGTTAAACAGTGTTGGCTCTAAACACTGTAAACCATAGGCCACCTGTGATCTTGATGCCAGATGCACGCTGGTGCTTCTTGTTACACTCGTTATGGAAAACACAATAGACCGAAGGGGTAATTCTTCGATATCCATGATGGGGATTCTACGTCCTACCAGTCTCGCTTCTGGGACACAATAACGTACCAGGTACACATCCACAGGTTCAGGAAGTGCCCTATGTCTGGAAAAAACTATAGAAACCCCTATTTTCGAGAGGCCAGTTAAGAAGTACACATATTCCAACTCGATGGTTAGAAGTTGCATTCCAATTCGGAATCCTTGCTCCACGATGTCCCACAAACTGATCATATACTCAAGCAAAATAATTTCTTTCTTCATCTTTTGCAGTTTGAAGAATTTGAGAAGACCACAATCTCTCAATGCGGCCCACGTGTGAGGACTCTGCAAAGTAGCCACGTCGTCAAGCTCATTCTCTCGTTCCTTCCATTCAATCATGGTTCTTTCCAAAATCACCTGCAAACAACAAAAAATTTCATTAGTCACGCTTTCGACAATTTTTTTTGAAGTAATTGAAAAACTTTAAATTAATCATCTATGTTATTCAAAAGACCCATGCCCCTTCTATTGCTCATCATTACTTTGACATAGCCTCATAAGCAATAGTAAAACTTTTTTAATTTTAAACGAATGTCACCCATAGTTTGATGGTTGTGTGGGCATTTTTTGGGTTTCCTATTGTGTTCTTTGGGAAAAATGACTTACCCACTCATGCATCAACACGTTGGCATTCATGCCACAGCCTTGTGAAGGTGTTTTTGTAAATGGGCAACATTTTCCCATCATTTTGAAGAAGGGTCATTTTTTATTTAGGTGTTTTTTGATAACCTAGGGCTTCGGTTTTCGTTCAATTATTGCTTTGAAAACAAATTGTAAACCATGTAATTGAAAGAGGAAGAAACAAGAACTTACCTGGTCCAAACGGCGAGGGGAATGATTGACCATAGCTCCGGTGCCAGGTAAAACAAGATTCACCTCCAAAATGTGAATTTCCACTGCTACAAATCCTTATGCAAATAAAATGGTAATTGAAATTTTTTCCTTGTATTAATATTTATAAATTTTCATTTTTTCATAAGGTGTAGTTATTTTTTGGATTTTTTGAACATATTTTGGAGGCCTCACTAAACACCTGGATTGCAGTTTTGACATTGTTGACAGATTTCGGAGCAGTTTTGATCGTTTTTTCACCGTGTCATATTCATGAGCCTGTCTTCGTTTGTTCTCAAGCTCAAAAATATAAGAACGCGTCGGGTAAACTTTTATCTCTTTTTCGGACCTGTATGGATACACAAAAAAGGAACCCCCTGGAGTCGTCTTTAATCTCTTTTCAAAATCTCTAAACATGAAAAGATTGTCGAGTGATCTTACTTCCTTTCACACTCATTAAAAGGTTTGAAAAGGCATCTTTCGAGTGGTATTTTATCTCTTTTTCGGCCTTGTGAGACTAACATTACGAAAAAGGACCACATTGGAGTCATTTTTAAGTTATTTTCAGACTCTCTAAATATGAAAAGCCACCGAGTTTACCTTCTCTAGGCTCGTTAAACCATCATACACTGAAGGGCCCATATGGGACCGAACTCTTACTTCTTCCAGTTCGTTAAACAAAAGAAGATGAACTTACCGAAGGTGAGTTATATCAAGCATGTGTTACTCTCCTCGAGCTCATTAAATTAAAAAGAAGCACTCATCTATCTAGATGGGGGAAAAATTGAAGGAAGCAAGCCAAGCAGTTTTTGAGAACATTACCAGTAACTCTGAGAGTCTCCCTTGAACATGACATTTTGTCTTTGCGCACATCTTAATCTGCTGAACCTCTGCACTGAACCAATCCTCTGAGTTTTTATTACTCCTTTGGGTCACCCGACGAAAGTCATAGTATCCACTGCATCATTGTGTTTTTTTCAATGTCATGCTTTTGTTGTTGTGCCTCGGTGTTCAAGGGAAGTATCTGCCTCGAGAGTCATCCATCACAAATATCTTTTTTCAATACCCGTGTCAGTCCATTTGATCCACCAATTACATCTCTATGTTAGTTTCATGTCATTGATGGGGGATACATCACGGCCCTCTTGCGACGAGTCTGTTCCTGTCAACTTCAACACATTATCCGGGAACTAGATTTAGAAACCAGTTAATACCTTGGGACCTGCATGCCTCAATGGTAGGCCTCCTCACATCCGACAGTGGGTTTACATCATTGACCTCTGATCAGATGATTCCACGAATGTTCGACTTCATCTCATCTATTCACATTCGTTGGAATGTACTAGGGTACCTTGGGAATCATTGACATCAATGGTGATTTCCCTCGCGCTTGTTAACGGTTTACCTCATTGACCGGTAATCAAGTGGTTTCTGCCATGTTCGACATCAGGACATTTATCCACATGTTTAGATTCATACTACATCAGAATCAGTAAGAAGACCCTGGGTTGAGTAATCACTCTTATGTGTACTTTGCCTAGGTTGCAAAGGAGTTTCTTTTGAACAATGACACATATACTGTTACATAGATCCACTTTGTATTGGTCGTGGCTATGTCTTGTCATCTCATAGATCCACTGTGCATTCTTCATGGCTACGATCAGTTAAGGTCATAGGAATATAGATCCACATTGTATCTTTGGTGGCTATATCTCTTTGTCAATATAATTATGGATTCACAGTGTATTTATGGCGACCATACCTTGAAAGTCTCTATCACTCAAGCATCGGTATGCCTGCCTTGGATTTGAAGCATGTCTTAACATTTGTTTGATGGTCGTGTGCAACTTCTGTCAGGTTCTATGAGTCCGTACCCTTGCTTGAAAGTCTACAACGTATTTCAGTTATCAGTTCCCATCTTCTAACTTCATAATTTGGGGGGCAATTTGTTACACATCAAAATTACTCATTATGACAATGGCCTAGTGTCGTCGTTATCAATATTACAAGTGTCGCATTTTGGTCATAAGTGTCACAAGTGTCAGAAAAATATTTCTTCCATACTGTCTATGTCGTGTCTATAACAACATCGGAGGGACACTTGAAATACCTCAAACAACTGATTTGGAAGAAGAGAAATGGGTTAACAAAGTTTTTAAACCTTTTGCCACTGAAAATCCACTCAAAAAGAAATTTTTCGAGAGGAGCGCTCCCCTATACACTGACAGGGAATGCTGGAGCTCTGTGCACCCTTTTAGGGGTGCCCCTTTTGGGGGAGCACTACCTTTTGTACCTTTGTTTTTTTTTCAAGACCTATCAAGGGGCTCAAGATTAAAGCACAACCTGGACTTTGCAAGGACAAACATCATTCATAAGGTATGTATCTTCCTCTTTCTCTTTCGTTCATTAGCTTGTTTAGATCTAAAATGAAGTCAGTGTCCATGTTAAGCACTTTCTGTCTTGGTCTTAAGAGTTTAGGGACCTCGAGAGAATCCACTTGTTCGGAGGGGGATTTCTCTTCAGAAGTAAGTTTGAAACTTTGCTTCTTTGACTTTTGAATATCCTTCATAAATATTTCAAAGTTTGTGCCAAATCTCTTTAGTGGATTTACAATGTACAACTTTGGTGAATATCGTTTCACCAAGACCATTCAGAAGTGCATTTGTGGCTTTGGAATTATTCTGACTAAGTTTCATTGTTTTTTCATTTGTTGGTGGAACTATTGGTACTGTGTATCCATCTACAATTGATTGTCAAATTTCAAATCCCTGTGCTTGTATATAAGTCTTCATCCTTATGATCCAAAATACATACTTATGTCCATCAAACTGTGGTATTCCATTTTTATACAAGTTGTTGGTCTCCATGATCTACCTTTCAGTGGTTAAACTGATTTTTGAAGGAACCTGCTCTGATACCAGTTGTTGGATTACTGAGGGGGGGGGGTGAATCAATAATAGAGAAATCTAATCCTTTTTAGATAATCCAAGTGTTATATCAATGTAGCATTATCATTCAATAACTGTAGAGTAAATAAGCAATGAAAAAATGAACAATCATACACATACATAGTACACCAATGTTTTACATGGAAACCCAAAGAGGGAGAAAACCACAGAATGATTTTTATTATATGTCTTGAAGAATTACATTCATTGGAAGAACCAACTTCCTTTGTTTTCCAGTTGTAACTGGAAGGAGGCTCCAACCCCCTAGTTTCTCAGGCTACAACCTGAGGGAAGCTCCAACTCCCCAATTCTCTGGCTACAACCAGAAGGAGGCTATAACCCCCTATGTTCTCCGTCTACAACCGAAAGGTGTCTACAACCACCTGCCATTTCCCCATACATTCATCCTGAAGTAGAAGTAGAATGATGGAACCATTGTCACACTATCACTGTGAGATATACCACTGTAGAATTGTATCAATTTGTACCATTGACCTGCATCCAACCTGTACAACTGCCCTGTAATCAATCTGTACCTGAACTAAACATGTATCAACAAAATACAACAGGTACACGACCTGTAGTTCTATAGCACACGTATGTACGTGCTCTATCTTTTATGCAACCTGCGTATGTACGCGATCAAACTGTTATGCATCTTGCGTATGCCTTCTAAAAACTAGGGTTTTCTTTCTCTTGAAAACTTTTGACCCTCTGTAACTTTTTCACATAGATTTGTAACCTGTCACTGTATCTAGACTGTAACTGTACCATGTGCATGCATCCTCATAAATAACCTTTACCCAAAACATGTATATCTCTCTCTAGTCATGTTCCATATAGGTGTGTGTAATCGTGAACAATTATAATAACCCTCACATGATCTAGTCATCAAACCCTTTCTGATATTCAACCTCTCAATACATCAACCACTTCACAAATACAGGCTCTCAACCATGTACCACAAAAAACCTTATCCATATGCCAAGAAATACAAGATGTTCCTCAACAAGAAGTATCAATGATAAATATACCAGCACTGTATTTCTATAGATATGACTTATGCAAAAGATCCCATGCAGCCACTAGTTTCTCTAGGGAGAATCCTCAAATCTCCATAACCATTTCTCATGCATACATTAAAATCCAACTATTCATATAAATAAGACATACCTTTTGAACCAATGGATATATATGATGTATATGAGCATTGTATACCTTCCCGGGAGCTTGATCTCATAATCTAGAACCTCTGCATCTTCATCTCTCAAGTTTCCATGGATTTACCAACATGTGTGCACCCTAATACACTGCCAGCCCACGTATGTTCACACCCTAATACAATGTCAGCCCGTGTACACCTCAGTATGTACACACCCTAATACACTTTCATCCTGCGTACACCTTAGAAACTAGGGTTTTTTTGTATTCGTTGTAATTCAAAAAATTTCACCATTAACCCTTCGTACTACCTCAGACTTTCACAACTTCAGATGTATCAATGAGTACTTGCAATAAGCCTTACACAACAAAAAATATTCAATGTGTTAAAGTGTAATTAAATGAGAGAGCCTTGCCTCTTATTTATACTTTCATGTAGCATCCCACTTTCCTTATTTTAGGGAGTTCTCCATTAAATTTATTATTTAACTAATTTCTTTTGCGAACACTTTGACTTTTTGGGGCTTCTATATGACTCATGAGGGTCCTCCAACTTCACACGGCCATAACTCTCTAACCGTGAGGAGTTATGTGACGTTCCACATACCACCGGAAATGGCATGAAAAGAAATATCTATATAGGATAGTTACATTGACAAGTTCACTCACCTTCATCTCATTATTCCACAATTAAGCATGGGTTCTCTAACCTTACTTCTAGGATAACTCAATCTGCAAAGTGTCTTCCCGTGAGGGATTTCACCATAAGGGGACCACTTTGGAGTTCATCCATTTGTACTTATTATCAACCATGAAAAGACAATAATGATTCATCTTTATATTAAACAAACTTGGGTCCATTACCCAAACCTTTGTGCTACCAGACTTTCTTCAAGGGTTGACATCAATGACAACCAACCTTAATCAACAAGGAAACCTTTAAATTCTTCTTGATCTTTGTCATGTTCTCTTTCATTCCCTTCAACAAATCTATCCCAATAATTTCTCTATCTACTAGATTATCCCAACTCACTGGTGGCTTACACTTGCTTCCATACCATGCTTCAAATGAGCTCATTTTTAATGAGGCTTGATACCCATTATTGCAACCAAATTCAAATAGATGAATGTAATCCTCCCAATTTGATGGATGGTCCGTCACATACATTCTGAGCATGTCCTTGATTATTCTATTAGTCCCTTTTGTTTTCTCATATGACTCTAGGTGATATGTTGTACTAAGATTTAGATTTGTCCCAAAGCCTTTGAACAAAACTTTCAAAACATTGGATGCAAATTTTGGATCTCTATCTAAAAAAATTGTCTTAGGAACCCTATGTAGCCTAACAACTTCCTTCATGTAGATTTTTGCAATATTTGTTGCCTTGTGTGTAGTCTTCATAGGAATAAAATTTACATCCTTTTTTAATTTATCCACCACCACCATGATGGAATCGTGTTACTTCATTGTTCTAGACAATTTAGTAATAAAATCCAATGTGATTACTTCCCACTTCCACTATGGAATGAGAAATGGTTATAACAACCCTACTAGATGTCTTTGTTCAGTATTCACCTTTTCGCATTCTAGACATATGGATATATAATTAGTCACTTCTTTATTTATTTTAGGAAAAAAATATTGTCTTCTTACAGCTCCAATTGACTTATATCGTGGGTGCCAAGCATATGACACATTGTGCATTTCCTTCAACACTATTCGAATTTTACACATACATTGTTTCTCTATACGTGCGAATTTCATCCTCTTGTAGCTCATAATATTTAAATTTCTCCAGTAAATTTATTTGTTGTAATGTTTATTTTATTGCCAAATTGTGTTGATTTGAATTTGTTGCTACAATAATTTTTTCTTTCAAATCATTACTATACATTTTGATGGTTGCATTATGCATCCCATGTACTCTGATGTTGATTGCATCAACCACTTTATTCTATTTTCCTTTGATGTTCTTAATTCAAAAGTCATATCCACTCAAAAATTTGAGCTATCTAGTTTGTATGGAATTTAATGTGGGTTGTCCAAACAAATGTTTTAGACCATAGTGGTCCATCCTTAGTTCAAAGTTTTTCCCCATGAGGTAATGTCTCCACATTTTTAATGTATGAATAATGGATGATAATTCTAGATCATGGGTAGCATGATTTATTTCATTCTCTTTTAATTTTCAAGACTCATATCATACCACATTACCTTTGTTTGTGAGGACTCCGCCAAGCCCTTCCTTGCATCCATCAATGCACATCACAAAATATTCATCTAGATCTGCAATCTTCAATATTGGAGAACTTATTAAGATGTGTTTTAGATGGTGAAATGTCTCTTCACACTTGGGAGTCCATTCAAATTTCACTCCCTTCTTTTGCAAAGAAGTGATTGGAATTGTGATCTTTGAGAATCCTTTTATGAATATACAGTAATAACCAAAAAGGCCCATGAATGATCTGACCTTTGTAACATTTCATTGCTCTGGGCATCCTCTAATTGCCTCTATCTTCTCAAGATCAATTGTTTTCCCTTCTACATAAATTATATTCCCTAAGTAGTGAATCTTCTTTTGATAAAAGATGCACTTACTTAACTTAGCATACAATTTATGCTCTCCTAAAACTTGCAACATCATTCTTAAATGTTGCTCATGTTCCTACTTTGTCTTATATTAGATGAGAATATTATCCATGAACATAATTACATACTCTTCTAGGTATTCCTTGAACAGTCCATTCATCGGGAACATAAAAACAACTAGGAAATTTGATAGTCCAAATGGTACTACTATGAATTCATAATGTCCATATCTTGTCTTGAATGTTGTCTTGTTGATGTCCTCTTCCTTTATCCTTACTTGATAGTAACCCGATCTCATGTCAATCTTGGAAATTATTCTTGCACCTTTCAACTCATGAAATAAATCATCAATCCTTGGAAAATGATATTTCTTCTTTATGGTGACCTTATTTAGTTGTCTAAAATCAATACACATCATTAAGGTTCCATCTTTCTTCTTCACAAAAAGAATTTGGGCACCCCAAGGTGAAACACTTGCAAGTATATACCCCTTCTTTAACAACTCTTCAAGCTACATCCGCAACTCTTTCAACTCTAGTGTGCCCATTCTGTATGGTGTCTTGGACATTGGGGAAACTCCTAGCACCAAATCGATAGAGAAATAACTTTCTCTTTGGTGGAAATCTTGGGATATCTCCAAAATATATTCAAAGTCCTTCAAGACTGGATGGTCTTTAATACTTTCCACTTTATCTTTGAATGCCTCTTCCATATGGGCTGCAAATATCTGACATCTCTTCCTGAAACTCTTTTTCAACTACATAGTTGAAATCTATCCAACTACTACAGCTCTTGGAATGCCTTGAACCTTGCCTTTCTTCCCTTATTCATCAAGAAATGTGATTGTCTTATTGTAACAGCCTAGAAAAAAATGGTGTTTTTGAAACCAATCCTTCCCAATTACACAATCATATGAAGCCAATGGTATCATGTTCAGATCTACGTTTGTGTTGAATCCATTCATGTCTATTGGACAATCTTTAACTAGTTCATTGATTTTCCGCATAGCCCCTGTGGCTAATTAAACTAACCAAAATTTCTCATGCTTACTCCTTTGCAAGTGAAATATTTCAACAATGTTAGAGTTTATGTAACTATGGCTAGCTCCATAATCAATTAAAATTTCTATGGGTTGGTTATCAATTTTACCTCTCACTCCAATCATGGGGGATTGATATTCTTCTAGATTGTTTTCCAAGGATACATAAATCCTTGGCATGTTTCATTCCATGTCTTCCACTATTTCATCCTCCTAAATGTTGTGGAAAATCCTCCTTATTTCTCATTTGTGAGGGAATTCCCTATATAAGTGATTCCCCTTCCATCCCCAACATTGTACATGTTGTTTCCTTGGCATTTTCCCAAATGAATCTACAGTCTTGTGCTCATTTTGGGTTGACTAACTTGGTTGATTTGCTTGGGAGTTGTTCTTGAAAAAGGGTGTCTTAAAACTTTTCTCCCTTTAATCGTTTTTACCCTTCATCTTGTTGTTCCAATATTTTTGGAAAACTTCATAAAGATGCTTTGTTCTCCCTATGTCCTCCTCCAAGTTATAGGGTTATCATATTGTATATTGTCATTGTAAAAAGAAGGTAACCCACTCAATGTATATTGTCATTGTCATTGTCCACGGGGCGAAGCAAGGTATTTCAGAGCCTTTTATGAAGATGTAGGGATATAATATATATGTTTGATTAACTGAATAACCTGGAAAATCTACCACTTAATACACTTATTAACTTAATAAGTGTAATATTTAGCTTAATACTTTAATAAGTATTAATACACTTATTAATACTTATGTTAATTTTGATGAGTAAATAATTTATGAAAAAATTCTATAAAACTATTCTTTGTAAAGAAAAGATTTTTGTAAGTATGCTATATATATATATAAGAAATATACTCATCCCCTTGCTTTCATTTTTCCAATAAAAATAAGCTTTTATAACTAGATCATTCTACTAGTTATAATATCATTTTCTTGTTGCAATGTTCTTTAGAGAAAAAAATATTAACTCAATAATATGTTATTCTTTAATGTCAATAATGTAAAGATGAAATAAAGAAAATATAAATAGAATACTTAGAATTAGACTTTCTCCATAATAACTATTGCTACAAAGTACAACAATATAATAAGTAATAATCAAACTAAAATAATAAAATATAGAAAATACATATGTTCCTCCCAACCATATCTTAGAATTAAGACTTATTCTAAGATTGATTTGGTTTGTTGAAGGTTGTTGAGATATTCACCTCCAAGTTTAGAATAAATCGCATCTGAGAAAATGATATTGTAATTGTATTTATACAATTTGAATATGTAATGAAAGTGTCAAGGATTTGTGTGTGATTTTTCTCTATGAGTGAATTATTACAATATGGTATCAAAGCCAATAGATCTTGGTATAACTCTCGACCTGCTGACTAGTGTTTCGTCGTTCGATATTTGTGCAAATTGTTTTAAAGTAATTTTGTCTTGAAATATTGTTGTATCCTGTCCATAATTGTACATAATTGTTTGTCTGCATGCATCTCACGAAGCTCATCCGAGAATATCTGCAATTATTTAATTGGAGAATAGTTTTCTTGATTCTCTTTTGAAAATGGAGTATTTGACATTGGAAAAGTTTAATAGAAATAATTTCTATACTTGGAAAGTGAAAATTCAACTAGAGAGGATGAACACAGATTTATGGGGAATTGTAGATGGTACAGAAAAAACACCTACCGATCCCACTCAAGTTCCTGAGAAAAACGGGAGGAGACAGTTGAGTGTATAATTGGATTGATTTAAAGAAATCTTTTGCAACAATATGGGAACATTTGAGTAAGATATTTGGAGAAAAATTTGTAAATGCAAATATTTCCATAAAATTATAACTTTTAATTAAAATGCATGAAGAGACATCCTTGTCTGCTAACATTAATGAACTCAAATATATTATGAAGAAATAAGCAACGATTGAGAGTGAAGTAGATGATGATGCAAAAGATATATTATTAAACAGTTTATCATCAAATTATGATAACACTATTTTTACATTAAGTCAATTATCCACTAGGACTTTATGATAACAGAAGAAAAAAGATTGAAAGGAGACACGAAATTCAGTTCAGAGACTGGAATGGCCCTATTTTCCTCACGAAAGAAAAATAAAAAAGAGGAATTCAGTGGAGTGCTTCTATTGCAGGCGACATAGACATACAACATTAGAGTGCAAGATTCAAGCTAGAGACCTTTTGAATGAAAAACTCAAAGAGTCAACTAACATAGTTATTTTAGAAGATACATCAAATATCATCTCTGAAGACTCAAGAGATCCTAATAGTGATAA
>JZKD02S0018473.1:152526-177828 GCA_000966675.3 Picea glauca | reverse complement strand
CGAACCTCTAGAATCTCCGCACCTCACTCCCGTGGCTCTGATACCAAGATAAAATATGCAGAACAAAACACCACGGTGAGGCTACGCTCACTTCTTAGTATTCAATGAAGACAGATTACATGTTTATATAGGAAAAGACTCTCCCGAGTCGGCTACATGCAAACCAAAAGACAACTAGACAACTGACTCTTCTAACTGGCGCTTACAACCCGCACTTATTACTGGTGCTAACAACTAGCTAACATCTCCATTATTTCCAAGTTTTTTTTATATAGGAGTGTAAGTTTGTGAAGAATGATTGATGGGTCGATTCACTTTGTATGATTAATTTTTGAATACACTCTCTACCTAGACAGTTGTCCTAGATAACCGTTGGATTCAACGATCTATGACATCCGGTAGATGGGAGCTCATCCAGAGAGTGGTTCAGTTACTTGACTGCTCTTTTGACAAATACAAGGAGCTATGTAATTTAGCATAATAGAGTTTGTCAACATTGTTAATCATTACAAATAAGTCAATGGTGGTTGGAGGCAATTGTAAAGAGAATAGTTCGAAGAGTGGGTATAGTTGCTGATAAAAGTCTTACTAGATAAAATTAATGTAATACATGTTTATGTAATTATTGTTTTAGTTTTGTAATTGTTGAAGGTTGTTGAGATATTCTCTCAAGAACAATCTCCACTTTTAAAATAAGGTGCATCTCATAACCATATTGTAATTGTATTTATAGTATGTGAATATGTAATGAAAGTGGCTTGGATTTGTGTATAGACCTGAACAACCAAGATTACTTGTTCTTACCATCGTGGAGCTTAAATCACTATTCCATAGAGATTGAAAATTGTATAACCTTCTCCAAAAATCTCATAGTTTGACTCTTTCTCAAACTCAAGTTCACCTCACAATTACTAAACAACCACTCAACAATCTAGTGCCTCCTTTATACTTGTTTTTTCGTGTTTTACCAAACCCTCAGAGATCCTGAGACTCCCCCGATTCACCACGCGTCTCCATCTAGGGACGAAATTGCCCCGAAGAGCACGCCTAACCATTCTTCTGGAGACCAATAAATTCCAAATCAGAGCATAAGATTTTGTTCAGGCAAGGACATATTCTTTGTAGTCAACGACTTGCGTGCCAATTCAGATGGAAGGAGAGAGAGCCCTCATTCCGCCGAAACCCTAGACTCGTCGGGACGAAAACAGCAGAGCCCCAACACTCATCATATTGTTACCCTCATATTATTTCTCGATCGTGCAGCATAGTTATCTAAACCCGAACCTAAATTGAGTCTTAAATTCGATAAAATAGTTTACTTCGTTTACCGAGTAATGATTCTCCGGTTTCAAATTATGATATATTGCTCAAGGATAGGCTGGTTGCCGTACTTTGAAACAAGCTAGCTATACGGTGGTGAAACTACTGTATCTGGATCGGCATGCCACTTTGGGTCAGGTTATTTCTTTGTGGCAGATTTTCCAGGTTATTCAGTTAATCAAACAGATATTATATCCCTCCATCATGTCTTATATTTTTAACCTTCACTAACTATTTTTACGACGTCAAAAATTGATCTAATCCGAGTTGAACATAAATTTCTAAAATATCAAATGTTATATCGATCTGATATTTTTAAGTTTTTAATAATTGAGAGTTATTTTTATTTAAAAGATTAAAATCTATACTCATGTTTTCAATTAGGAAAACAAAATGCAAAACTCAACGCTAATAATAATAATGAATACTAAAAATAACTTTTATTAGTTAATGTCTAATTATATTTTATCATAGGTTTTGTTTAGTTATTTTAAGAAATAGTTTGTAGTAGAAATGTGGCTATATAAATTTATACTAATAACTATTTTTTGTTGTTCAAAATCCATTTCTAAATGTATAAATGGATTCATCATTATCAAATTTCTGTTATTAGTTAATTTCTAATTATATTTTACCATAGGTTTTGTCTAATTATTCTAAGAAGTGATTTTTAGTAGAAATGAAACTATATAAATTTACACTAATAACTATAAAAATCTATTTCTAAATATAAAAATGCATTCAGCATCACCAGAGTAAAACGTACCACTTTTACCATATATTGGTTTAATTTTCTTAAAATTAAGAAATATGAAATATTTTACAATTTGTGTTGGGAGTCTTTCTCATTCTCATTTCACTACAAAGTGCACTCTGTCAGATTGTAATCATTTCACTGCCTAAATAACGACGCATCGGTGGTCGTCTTGACCCTTAAGCACCATTTTACTGGTTTGCCCTAAATTGCTCAAGTCGTGGCCGCCTTAACCTTTGAAGGCCACGATATACCATCACCGCCTTATTTAAATCTTTTCTAAGATCGAAGGGGCAATTTTTGTTATCTTATTAATTAGGGAATTTTTGTTAGTGTTTATATAAATACCTACAACGGATTGTAATAAAAAAAACATGTTGAAAGCATATTTTGAATGAAAATTGCTATTGAGTATTCAAAGGTGTTCTCTCCATTTATACTGTTTTTTATTGAGTTCGTAAACTCGTCTGATTCCTTGATTGGATTCGCTATATTGTTTTGAATTTGAATAAACATTGTAATTATTTGGTTCTTCCGATTGCGAACCCAGTCCTGCATTGATTCGGAGCATAGCAGTTCGGGGTTTCTTTTTCGGATCATCTGCCGGCTTGTGTGAAGACCCACTCACATTCCAAACTCTAAACCCGAAGTGTTGGGCCCAAAGCCTATTCGCGTTTCACGATTCGGGAATAATTGTTTTGTTTTTTGTGTTGGGTATCTGTAAACGCCGAAACCTGAACTCCGATGTGCCTCCATTTTTCACATTTTCTATTAGAGCCTACAGTCTATCCTACTATTTCTTAGTTCAGTGAAAATCGTTCCTGATGGTGCCCAATTTTACCCTCTAGTTTTTCCTGCGCGAAGGTTTATTTGATTCCTTTCAAATTTTATATAAATGGGTGCATGTAGTAGTTCTTCTCAGGTTCAGGTTCCTGTCCTGAGCGAGAAGTCATATGACTCTTGGTATACTCGAATGAGGATGATTTTGTGTTCTCATGATTTATGGACCTATGTTATTGATGGTTATGCAAAACGAGCAGATGCAGCAATGTTGGCGGCCAATTCAAATTTTTCTACTGTCTTATAAGCTGCCTACACCAATCTTTTGCAAACATTAATTTTTCATCGCAATTCTCAAATAAACAACACTTTTATTCTTTGCACCATTTGCACATTTACCTTCGTTTTTGTTTTCAGGATTGTAAGCGTGAAAACTTGGTCTTTCGAAGTCGCATTAAAATCAGTATTGAATTGTCATTATCCTTCTTGTCGATATGCCTATTGCACTTACATTTTAATTATTATTATACAGTTGGCAAGACCTTTTGATATGCACTCATTTGACATTCTTTGATTGATCATGTAGTTTCGTTTCATGAGTGATTAAGTTTGTGATTCATTGGCGATTGGATTTATATGTTCTTTGATTTGATCTACTTGACCATTGGTTTCATAAAATATATAGGTGTTATGGTTAAACCATTGATATATTTCATTTGATATGACACCTAGTCCAAAAAGCATTGGTATTATGGTTTAAACCCTTGGTGTAAATCGTTCTATACACCGCATGTCACATGGTTAAACACTTGGTATTGGTTTCGATTTGTATGTTTGGTTTTAAAACTATGGTATAATCATTGCTTGCGCGAATGATTAATACACTTACCATTGATTTCATTGGTCAGGCAAGTGACATAATTGTTAAACTATACAATAGTGGGTTGAACAGCTATAAGCGCTGACAGTTGTACCATTGGCAATAACTATTATGCATGGCCAACAAATAAGCTCCACCATATTCGCACGATGTCATTAATGCCTATCTCTTATCCCTGTTTCACCTCTGTTAGCTTGGGTAACCCTTCACGCACTCTGCTCCTGTGTATGCTATGATTCAAACCCTGGCTCGTTCACCGTGTGCTCAGATCCATGGCACCGGTGGTGCGGATCGAGCTGAACGGTAGCCAAGCCTTGCTACTGTTCGACAATGCTTGGAAAGACTTAGAGGATAACGGTTGGCTCACCTTTGTATAACGATTCGAGGGTTTTAATCTATTTGTTGCACAACAGTTCGCCCTGGCTTTTGATGGCTATAGAGCCAAGGTGGGTGACATTCAGTTGGAAATCAGTGAAGAGTTAATTAGTTCTACCACAGGGTTACCGTCCACGGGCCAGCATTGGTTTAAAAATTCAAAAGTGGAAGAGGTTCCATGGCCACTACTGTTCGTCTCATGAAACGCCACATCATGTGACAGAGGTATGCCCATCTCCACACTTAAACCATGATGGCATGATCTTTTGATGGTGGTTAAACAATTCGTGACCTGTGAGGGTCGATATGGACTGGTTTTTCTCTACCACCTGCGTTTGTTAATGAATTTTATGGGGTATCCATTAAATATGCCTTTTTATTTCTAGCGTAGCCTATACAAAATGTCAAAAAGGTTTAAAAGGGAGAAGGCTGATAGTAGCATGTTCCACCATGGCCTAATCAGACTCATCGTTGTTCATCACTTAAGTCTCCATGGTGATAGCTGGCGAGCTTTTATCTCTCGAAATGGTTTTGACGATACAGACCCTGTCCAAATTTACAAGCATGTGATTAATGAAGCTAAGGTCGGGCCACCTGTGCCCTTCCATGTCCTACTTCCCTCTCCTAAACCCTCGGTCGACCCTGATATTGACTTACCCGATGTTATGACTGAGAAGGTTGAGGCTATAAAAAAGCCTGTGAGAAAAAAGGTTAGAGGTAACCCTACTGTTGATGGAAAAGGTAAAAAGAACGCTCGGCTTATCTCGAGAATGGCTAGGAATAAGCCTAAACCTAGTGTTGAGCAGAAGCCCATAGTCCTTAGTGAGGATTCAGACTCTGACATAGAACGCTTCCTAGCTAGTGAGTACCCTTACTCATAGAGTCTGTGCTCCGAGCCACCTTATGACTTTGTTTCTAATATACCCCCTTGCCTAAGGAACAATCCTAGCTACCCTGGCATCAGGCTACCTAACGAAACCCGCGATAATATAACCAAACCCTCACCTGCATTTTTGAAGCCCGGATAGTTGTCGTGTGACCAATGTGATGTGTGATTGGAACGATACTATTTAGATGTTCCTTTACTTCAATCGAAGATCCAATCATTGGAAAACCAAGTTGCAGTGTTGACCAGCCAAAGGGACAAGCTCCGAGCAACTGATAGGAAGCAGAAAACTACTAGTTCCATCGTTTTTCGGAATGTTGAATCGGCTACAGCCATTGTTAATTCAAAAATGTCATGATCAAGTTGTCTGCTCATAATCCATGTATGAATTTCGATATCATTTTCGTTTGTGAATTCCTCAAATTAATATAATGATGTGAGTTTGGTCTTGAAATAGCTCTGTCAATCATTTGAAATGGCTCTATCATAATGTCATTCATCCTATACATTGTTTTCGTTTTGCTAAAATTGAATGAGGTTGTGATTTTGTTAAATGATTCGGTCATACCCAGTTTAGCCTTTGATAGGTATTTCATCGGATTTCATGCATTTTTCTGTTGAGTTAACAAAATCGATGGTTTGCTTTCGATTAGATTTGTTTGTATCTAATCGAAACAGGAGGTTTTCATGCTAAATTTAGAGTACGATCATGTTTTGATTTGATTTTGTTATGGTTAGTTTGTATGTTATGATTGTCGAACATGTCATGTGATATAATTTTCTAAATCAGGAATACAACTTTGATTCACTCTGATTTGGAAAGAACGACTCTGTTTCGTATGAAAAAGATATTTTCATTTAAGCCTGTACAAAAGATATTTATGCCTGAATTATGGAATGGTTTTGAATCACAATGACTATGTTAAACTTGAACTGTTTGATTTTCTCTTATCTTGATTAGATTGTTGTGTATCTTCAGTTAGTATGATTGTTTTTTATGAGTTGGATTCGTATAAAAAAAAAGACTTGATTGCTGCTCTGTTAATTTTAATTTTCAAACGAGTTTGTTAACTCAGATCGAATTATGTTATTTCTATCAAATTCGTATGAGGAAATTCGGGTAAATGTTCGTTATGAAATGATTTCGTGAATGTCAATTGATTTATTTGCCCCAAATAGCAATAACAAACGATTGGAAAACTCTTACACACCTTGTTATCAACCGATTGATCCTGTTATGATTTCATTTGAGTTGATTTACACACCAGTCTTGATTTGATTCGCTACTGACATAGATCATTGGGTTTTATTGATACAGTTATATCAATTTAAAAATAATCTTGTTGTTTTCGTATGGATAAGGTAGCATAAATGATTGCCTACGATTTTTTTAACTGTATAAATTTCAATTGGTTATGAATCGATTTCATTACTGTCGGCTATCCAATATGATTCCGTTTACCCAATTTTGTGACAACAAACGAAACAGAGTACATGTATCTCTGTAGTCATTTGATTGATCTTGGTCTTGTTTGATTTCAAATTAGTATAACAATTTCAATTTGAATGATTCGTTTTCAAATAGCTATTAGATGTTAGTTGAATTTAATTCTTTAAAAGATTTGAGTTGATTTCAATGTTGATTCTGTGTCTGATTTAGACCAGCTATAGAATTAGATTTTTATCATTTTTTTTAATAAAATATCCTTCTAACTTGTCCATTTTTAACCCTTTTCAGGTACATCCGAATTGCATTGAGCATGCTGGACAGTCTAGGAGATATTTGTGTGTTTTAGTTTTATTTTAGGTTCCTAGTTTTGTCAGACTTGGGATATATTCCCAGATTTTATGTAAACAATTTTGATAACTTCCACATGGATGTTTTACCCTGTGGAAGGTCTTTAAATACTTATTATTTTGTGTAATAAGGAGCATCCTCACTTATGGGAGAACCAGGCTATGGATTTCTAATACAAACTGAGACGAGAGTTGATGTTATTGCTACAACTTTTGCTTTCATAATTTCAATCTTATGTTTCATGTTTATGCATGTCATTTGCAGTTGATTGTAGGCTACTTTAGCTATCATAATCTATTGCATAATGATATGATTTAATTAATGTGTTATCCATATCTAATTTCTTTCATCACTTAAAAATACAACAATTACTTTGTTTCAGTTAATGAATTACAGATTTCTCTTCTTCGTCAATTGAATCATTTTTGCATAAGTCTTTGCATACAGATTTATCTAACTGTGAAGATTTATAAATCATTTGATTGCTGTAATTTTTATGTCTTGTTTGTCATATAATCATATTTGAAAAGCATTGCAACTTATCGTTTACGAGAAGCTCCTGGATAATTCGGTGCGGGTTTCCTCCCTCCGATTAGCTAAGACAATCATCATACACAGGACAAACCTGGAGCGTTTCTCCAGGTTAGTTTGTTATTTATTTGTTTGGTTAATTTATTAGTAGTTTAGTTAGATACATGTTTAGTTAGATTTGTAATTAAAATTAGTATATTAGTTGTTTAGTTTAGTTAGTTTTTGTTTTATTTATGTTCATAAAATTATAAAATCAACAAAAATATCTCTTTCTGTCTTAGGACAGAATATTAATGAGTTTTTCAGGTTTTACTTAAATCTGTAAATTGTTAATATTGTATATTTTGTGAATAAGATTTATTTTTGTTAGTAGCTAGATAGTTAATTAGTTAGAGTTAGTATAGTATTAGTTAGTAAATTGTATATATAAAATAGTTAATTTTGTTTTAGTTTGTTGAATAATTAGTTTAGTTTATTAGTTTGTTTTTAGTTAGATTAATTTAGTTTGTTTTAATAGTTAGTTTTAGTTAGATTAGTTAGTTTAGAGTAGTTTTTCTTTTTTGTTTTCTTAGGACTTAGATCGGCTAACGGAGCCGCTAAACCTGTCAGGGTGGTTCATCCCAAATGGCTTGGGTTATTAGACAACCCCGGACCAGTTCCACTCTTCTAGTTGATGGACAGTCAATTTCGCCCATCAACAAATGGCGCTAGAATGGGGGCTTGAATTTAATTAATGGCACGAGGCGGTCGAAAGACTCCTCCACCACCTAATCCCTCACCTATAGTGACTAGAAGCCATTCAAATGATAATATTCCCCTTCAAACAACAACTACTTCAACCGACGATCCATGGATCACAGTTGAGCCAGCAACCCCTAATCCTACAGGTGGTGACATACAAGAGATTGTCCGTCAATCTCTTATAAAAACACATAGTTCCTTGGCCCGTTTGAGGCAACCAAACCGTCCGTTGGACCAACCGTTAGGATTCTCTGATATTAGAGAACAATTAGGAGGCGCTGACCTCACTGTGAATCCTTCAGATCCAAACCTAAATCCTGTTGCAGGAGGATCTAGGATACCTCCTTCACCACCTCCATTGTCTCTTTCCTCTTCTGGAGGAGATTCCTCTAACGAAGGCAATTCCCATTCTCAGCCTTCCACACTCACTACCCCAATGGAAAATCAGAACAACCCTGCTAGACCTTGGCTTGACCAGGATGCCATAGCTGTACCTGGAGCTCAGCATCCCTTACCTAAACACCCGGAGAAATGGCTTCCCAAGTTTGACCCTGACTCAAAACAGATCGCTGAAGATCACATTAAAAAGTTTATGTTAGCCATAAGACTCTGTAATGTCTAACATGAAGATGTCATCTGTAGGTTTTTCCCTTATACTTTCTAGGGTAACACATCCACATGGTACTTTTCCCAGCAACCCCATACCATCGTGTCTTGGGAAAAGTTTGAGTCATGCTTTTTGGAAAAGTTTGGAGACGGTAAACCTCCGGAAGTCCTAGTCATGGATCTTTCTAGCTTAAGAGTGAACCCAAAATAAAAAGTTAAAGATTTTAATCAAAGATTATTAACACTTAAAAACTGAATCCCTACGGATTCCATGCCTGCTGAGAGTCTTATAATAGCATACTACACTAAAGCTTTGCATCAAAGTATAGCTATTTGGGTTAAACGATCTAAGAAAGCCACATTGTTAGAAGCCTTCGAGGAGGCCAGCCAGATTGAAAAAGACATTCTTAGTCTTAAAGATTCTACTAGCAACGAAACAGAGACTAGTTCTTCTTCCAAAAAGAAGATCGAAATCCTCCCCAGACCCACTCAAAGTAAAACACAACCTGGAAGCTATGATTTAGAAAACTTAACTAAAGTTGTTCAAAAATTGTCAAATCAAGTTATAGACTTAAAAAGGACGACCAAAGAAGCTTCCTCGAGTAAAGGGCCTTACGAACCCCCGTTCCAGAATCCTTTTCCTACCAAATGACCTAATCCAACCACCGAAAGCCTAAATCTAGAAAGTCTGCAATGCGCCCTTCAAACAATTCTAGAAGCCCAAGATAACTTGATGCCTCCTGAGATCCCTGAAGAGGTAGTTGAACAAGACACAGTTCAAGAAGAAGAGTCTTCTCCAAACATTTTTGGACACTTCTCGGATAGCATATTTCAAGCTAACTTCGAGACAGTACATCCCTATAACACCAGGAGTAAGACAACAAACAAACCTTCTTCCGAAAACACTACTACTTCACCTCCAAAGCAATCTAAGTCAGCTGAGATTAAACAGAGTAATGTGAACCCCAACTTAGATTATGATGTAGTTGAATATCTTAAAAAGTTGAGAGCTAACATTTATGTTTATGAGTTATTGAAGTTTCCTTTTCTGCTACAAAAAATGTTACAAAATATCTCAGAGAATGGCAAAAATGGTAATTCTAATGGTAACAAGGTTGTGCAGAAAAAAGTTCCCCAGAAGACTTCCACTAAAAACCATATTGATCCTCAAGATAAAGGAAGCCTTCCTGTAAGTAATGTAAATAATGTAGATAAAGTAGCTTTAGAAACTGCGAGTAAAAAGCCACAAGCTACTACTCTTAGTACTGGCAAAAATGTACCTCCATTTTTGTTAACTTTCGAAATCTTTAATAGAAACGTGCACAATTGTATGGTAGACTCAGGAGCGTCATCCAATGTGATGTCGTGGTCTATATGCCAAAAGATTAATGTTGAAGTTGAACCCTCCACCTTAAAAATCATACAACTTGATCAGACCAATGTTAAAGTTATAGGCAAACTAAAGAATGTGATTATTAGATTATCGTCTAACCCCAAGGTTCATCAAGTTATTGATATAATTGTTGTGGATATTCCAGAAGTGTATGGTTTGTTTTTAAGCAGGGACTGGTCGTAGCAGTTACATGGTTATTTCTCGACAGACTGGTCTCATCTATGGCTTCCAGACAACGACAAACCTAATAAGACAAAAGTGAATCGTGAACGCTACCTTAAGTTCACAGTTATAGATTTGAATGATCCCAACGAACTATTTACACCTTCTGCTGATTCACCCGAAGTACAAGGGATGGACACCTTTTTCGGCAACTTCATGGCCGAGGCTTCAACTATCACCAATCCAGAACAGCAGTCTGAGATTGTAGCATATGTGCAGCCAACAACTTCTACACAACGGTCTCATGTACCTGATGGAAATCAAATTTGGTCTCTTTATTTTGACGGGTCAAAATCCAAAGAAGGAGATGGCGCAGGCTGCGTCATTATCGATACGGTAGGTAAAAAAACATTGATTGCATGTAGGTTGGAATTTGAATGGACTAATAATACTGCAAAATATGAGGCTTTACTGCAAGGTCTCAGAAAAGATTTGGATATGAACATTCAAGATTTAACCGTCTTTGGCGACTCTGAAATAGTGGTTAGACAGGTAAGAGATTCTATCCACTATCTTTCTCCGCATCTCAAAAGATACCAGTCTGAGGTATGGAATTTAATGAATAAATTTGCTACTTTCAATATAAATTCTATTCCTAGATTGAATAACTCTGAAGCAGATTTATTAGCTAATGTAGTTTCTAAACTTCTTCCTACAGAAGGCTTGTCCCCAGATGCATTCTCCGTCGAGTTGTTGTTCAGACCATCTGTTCCTGACAACATCACGAACTGGAGAGTCTTTGATGACGATCAGTAGATAATCAACTTTCTACACATGGAAGAAAATTTTCAAGGCGCGGTGATAGACGAACACACGCATGATGACAATTTGCATGATTTCACGGTAATACCAGATCCGAGAACTCCTGAATCTTCATCGGATATGGTAAACTTGATCCCTAAATCTGTAGTTAGATTAGAGAAGTTTTATGATTTTCAGGATAAATTTAAAAATACGGTCAACTGTAAAACCAATAGTTCCTCGTTATCTTATGAAAAGGTAAACTTAGGAACTAAGGACAATCTGCAGTGCATCAATCTAGGGGTAGGATGCTCTGAACAAGAAAAAGTTGCATTTATTAAATTGTTCAAATAATTTAAAGATGTCTTTGCATGGACGTATGATGACCTTAAAACTTTTGACCCCAATATCATACAGCATGTCATTCCTATGAAGCCCCAAACCTTACCTTTCAACAAAAACTAAGGAAAATGCACCCTAAGCTCAAACCGAACGTTAAAAAAGAATTAAATAAGCTCCTAAATGCTAAGATAATTTTTCCTGTTAGGCACACTCAATGGATTTCTAACCTTGTCCCAGTATGGAAGAAAAGTGGGGAAATTCGACTCTGCGTCGATTTCCGAAACCTTAATAGAGCGTCTGATAAAGACAATTATCTTGTCCCGCCCATGGAACAGATCCTTCAACAGGTATCTGGTTCCGAGAGGCTATCTTTACTAGATGGTTTGTTAGGGTACAACCAAAGTCCTGATGTCTCCACCAGACCAACTTAAAACTACCTTCCGTACTCCGTGGGGCACTTATGCTTATCGTAAAATGCCCTTTGGATTGATTAATGCTGGCGCCACTTTTTAGAGAGCAATGGACATTTCTTTCCAAGGCTTAATCAATCAATCTGTCATAGTTTACTTAGATGATGTGACTATATTTTCTAAAAACAAAACCGATCATCTAGCTCACTTACGAGCCGTTCTACAGCGATGTCGTAAATACGGCATCTCCCTGAATCCTAAAAAATCCATCTTTGCAGTAGAACATGGTAAACTCTTGGGATTCATTGTGTCGAGTAAAGGGATGATTATTGACCCTGAAAGGACTCAAGTCATCGCGAAACTTCCCCCTCCTACATCCAAAAAATCTATGCAGTCTTTCCTAGGCCAGATTAACTTTGTGAGAAGATTTGTCCCCAGCTTCTCCGAAATGGTCAGACCCTTGCAGAACTTAATTAAAAAAGACACCCAATATCACTAGGGATCCCTAGAAAATCAATCTTTTAATGCAATAAATAAGGCCATAATAGATGCTTCATCTCTCATGAGCCTAGATTTTTATCAAGACTTTACACTCTATACTTTTGCTTCTGACCGTTCCTATGCCGTCGTCCTAACCCAAAAGAATGTCGAGAATAATGAAGTACCCATTGCCTTTATGAGCTCTACTTTCAAAGGCATTGAACTTAATTACCTAGTGGTAGATCGGCAATCCTATGTTGTTTTCAAAGTAGTTAAGCATTTCCGGTCCTATCTTTTGAAGTCTAGGACGAAAGTCATTGTCCCCTACCCAGCCATGAGGAACTTGTTAGTGCAGAAGGAACTAGGTGAAAAGAGAGCTAACTGGGTCACCTCCTTGCAGGACTATGACTTAGAAATCACCCCAGCTCAAATAGTGAGAGGCCAAGGGTTATGCAAGTTAATTGTTGATTCAGCAGCAGGACAGCAAGAAGAAGGCGATAAGTCAAACCTAGGACAACACGATCAGAATCTAATCTGTTGCGCACAAAACCCTGTCAGTCCTTGGTACGATGATATAAGATTTTGTCTTGAACATGGGTCAGCCCCCCATCACTTGGATCCCTATCAAAGAAGAGCGTTGAGATTAAAGTCTTCCTCCTTTCATCTGGTAAATGGTACCCTGTTTCGTCAAAATTTTGACGGCGTACTAATGCGCTACCTTGAAAAAGACGAAGCAGAAAAAGTCTTGTTCAAGTTGTATGCAGGAGAAGTTGGTGGTCATTTTGGTGGTGACACCACTGCCCATAAGGTGTTGAGAGTCGGTTATTACTGGCCCATGCTTTTTAGAGATGCCCATGGCTTGTGTCGTAAATGTATCATTTGTTAGAAAGCATCAGGGCGGTTACAAAAACCAACCTTTCCTTTGCAACCTGTTTCAGTAGATTCTCCTTTTTAGCAGTGGGGCCTTGGTATCATAGGTCCAATTAACCCCCCGTCCTCACAACAACACAAGTTTATTGTGGCAGCCACAGATTACTTTACCCGATGGTCTGAAGTTGTTGCGTTAAGAACCGTCAACACCAGTCAGGTAATTGCCTTTCTAAATTCGAATATTATCACTCGTTTTGGTATCCTTGACTGTTTAGTATTCGATAATGCTTCTTACTTCTCCTCTCTTGAGATGAGCAAGTTCGCTTTGGAAAAAGGAATTAAATTGAAGTATTATGCTAGCTATTATCCTCAAGGCAACGGATTGGTAGAATCAACAAACAAGAACTTGATTAAAATCATCAAGAGAACGGTGGTTGAAAATCACAAGAATTGGCACAATGCACTCCTAAACGTGTTGTGGGATGATAGGGTAACACCAAAAGCTGCTATAGGTAACTCCCCCTTTTTTCTCATTTATGGAAAAGAAACAATGCTGCCACCTCACATTCTTCTTCCTTCGCTACAGTTGTCGCAGAAAATCCAAGAAGAAGATTGTCCCCCTTTAGAAAACCAAATTAACGCTTTGATGAAGCTAGAAGAGGTAAGATCCCAAGCTAAACGTAAGTTATATCAGCATCAACTATTGGTTAAAATCTGGTTCGATTCTAACTCTGCTTCTAATAGAAATTTTGAAGTAGGTGATCTTGTCCTGAAATGGGACAAACCGCGTGAGGGAAAGGGAGAACACACTAAATTTCAAAACTTATGGCTTGGACCGTTTTTAATTGCTAAAAAGTTGGTTCCCAGTTCTTTTCGATTGAAAAATCTAGAAGGGAAGCTTGACACCTATCCGGTAAATGGCCAAGCCTTGAAAAGATACTTTGCTTGATAACTACCCTTGTATATTATGTACATATTTTACTTTTGTTTTCTTTTTCGTTTTCTATTTTTTGTTTTTCATTTTTTCTTTTGAATTTATCAGTTTGTGTTTTCTTTGAAATACACATACCGGTGTACTGATCTATTCATACAAAGACAACAGAAAATTCCTTCGCTGAAATAACTGCTAAGAAAATTTGTATAAACATCAATGGTATATTTCTGAAATTTATATCTATGTTGGAAAAAGTCTGTTGTTTGAAAGAAGTTGACTGATTTTGATCTCTGAGCAAAGCTTGTCATGATCATCTATTATCTTTTTACGTTGTCCCTATTCCTTAAAGGAATGACTCAGAAGATGTCTCCCTGTCT
The DNA here is from genome assembly GCA_000966675.3 of Picea glauca. NCBI lineage: Eukaryota > Viridiplantae > Streptophyta > Pinopsida > Pinales > Pinaceae > Picea > Picea glauca. The sequence goes on along the minus strand of JZKD02S0018473.1, from coordinate 163,388 downwards.
TAGGAAGTTGTTTTTGTGAATGAAACATATCTGGATCTAAATAAAGGACAGTTCTAAAAAATTCTGATGAGGTCTGAAAAAATATGTTAAAATATCATGATTTTCAGTGTCACCCCGCTCAACTATATATCTTCGAAAAACAAAACAAAATAAATTATTAAGAAGAGTTGTGGGAAGTGCTTGTAAACCTATAGGGATGTTGAACAGGTCTGCTGGCAGTGGGTAAATGCATGCATGATGCCAAGACAACTTCGCAGGGGTACTGAACAGGCCCACTCACAGCGAAGCAATGTCGGGTATATGAAAATTTGCAAATAAGAAACCTCTTTAATGTCCTTTATTATGATCTAGAACTTCTTGGCAGGATATAGATGTCAGAGTGGTTTAAATGGAAACCCTGTCGAGGCTATGGATGCTTTCTAGCAGTAGTGGCTCTGTCAATAGTATTGAAGGTTTTATCTTTAATATCGTGATTCCCTGGTCTTAGGACTGTTATCTTTAATATCGTGATTTTCTGGTCGTTGCTTTTGAGTTGGAATTATCTTTGTTGTCCTAATATGAATTTGTTCTTTTGGCAGAGATAACTACTTCTACCAGTGTGTCGCCATTGTTGGCAGCCAATTCACATTTTTCTACTGTCTTATAAGCTACCTACACCAATGTTTTGCAAACATTAATTTTTCGTCGCAATTCTCAAATAAACGACACTTTTATTCTTTGCACCATTTGCACATTTACCTTCATTTTTGTTTTCATGATTATAAGCGTGAAAACTTGGTCTTTTAAAGTCGCATTAAAATCAATATTGAATTGTCATTATCCTTCTTGTCGATATGCCTATTGCGCTTACATTTTAATTATCATTATACACTTGGCAAGACCTTTTGATCTGCACTCATTTGACATTCTTTGATTGATCATGTAGTTTTGTTTCATGAGTGATTAAGTTTGTGATTCATTGGCGATTGGATTTATATGTTCTTTGATTTGATCTACTTGACCATTGGTTTCATAAAATATATAGGTGTTATGGTTAAACCATTGATATATTTCATTTGATATGACACCTGGTTCAAAAAGCATTGGTATTATGGTTTAAACCCTTGCTGTAAATCGTTCTATACACCGCATGTCACATGGTTAAACACTTGGTATTGGTTTCGATTTGTATGTTTGGTTTTAAAACTATGGTATAATCATTGCTTGCGCGAATGATTAATACACTTACCATTGATTTCATTGGTCAGGCAGGTGACATAATTGTTAAACTATACAATAGTGGGTTGAACAGCTATAAGCATCGGCGGTTGTACCATTGGCAATAATTATTATGCATTGCCAGCAAATAAGCTCCACCACCTTCGCACGATGTCATTAATGCATATCCCTTATCCCTGTTTCACCTCTGTTAGCTCGGGTAACCCTTCGCGCACTCTGCTCCTATGTATGCTATGATTCAATACCTGGCTCGTTCACCGTGTGCTCAGATCCATGGCACAGGTGGTGCAGATCGAGCCGAATGGTAGCCAAGCCTTGCTACTGTTCGACAATGCCCAGAAAGACTTAGAGGATAACGGTTGGCTCACCTTTGTACAATGATTCGAAGGTTTTAATCTATTTGTTACATAGCAGTTCGCCCTGACTTTTGATGGCTGTAGAGCCAAGGTGGATGACATTCAGTTGGAAATCAGTGAAGAGTTCATTAGCCTTGCCACAGGGTTACCATCCATCGGCCAACGTTGGTTTAAAAATTCAAAAGTGGAAGAGGTGCCATGGCCACTACTGTTCGTCTCACGAAAGGTCACATCATGTGACAGAGGTATGCCCATCTCCACGCTTAAACCACGATGGCATGATCTTTTGATGGTGTTTAAACAATTCGTGACCTATGAGGGTCGATACGGAATGGTGTTTCTCTACCACCTGCGTTTGTTAATGAATTTTATGGGGTATCCATTAAATATGCCTTTTTATTTCCAGCGTAGCCTATACAAAATGTCAAAAAGGTTTAAAAGGGAGAAGGTTGATAGTAGCATATTCCACCATGGCCTAATCAGACTCATCGTTGTTCACCACTTAAGTCTCCACGGTGATAGTTGGCGAGCTTTTATCTCTTGAAATGGTTTTGACGATACAGACCCTGTCCAAATTGACAAGCCTATGATTAATGAAGCTAAGCTTGGGCCACCCATGCCCTTCCATGTCCTACTGCCCTCTCCTAAACCCTCGGTCGACCCTGATATTGACTTACCCGATGTTATGACTAAGAAGGTTGAGGCCATAAAAAATCCTGTGAGAAAAAATCTTAGAGGTAACCCTACTGTTGATGGAAAAGGTAAAAAGAACGCTCGGCTTATCTCGAGAATGGCTAGGAATAAGCCTAAACCTACTGTTGAGCAGAAGCCCATAGTCCTTAGTGAGGATTCAAACTCTGACATAGAACACTTCCTAGCTAGTGAGTACCCTTACTGACAGATTCTATGCTCCGAGCCACATTATGACTTCGTTTCTAATCTACCCCCTTGCCTAAGGAACAATCCTAGCTACCCTGGCATCAGGCTACCTAACGAAACCCTCGATAATATAACCAAACCCTCACCTGCATTTTTGAAGCCTGGACAGTTGTCGTGTGACCAATGTGATGTGTGGTTGGAACGATACTATTTAGATGTTCCTTTACTTCAATCGAAGATCCAATCATTGGAAAACCAAGTTGCAGTGTTGACCAGCCAAAGGGACAAGCTCCGAGAAACTGATAGGAAGCAGAAAACTACTGGTTCCATCATTTTTTGGAATGTTAAATTGGCTACAGCCATTGTCAATTCCAAAATGTCATGATCAAGTTGTCTTCTCGTCATCCAGGTATGAATTTCGATATCGTTTTCGTTTGTGAATTCCTCGAATTAATATAATGATGTGAGTTTGGTCTTCAAATAGCTCTGTCGATCATTTGAAATGGCTCTGTCATAATGTTGTTCATCTTGTACATTGTTTTCATTTTGATAAAATTGAATGAGGTTGTGATTTGGTTAAATGATTCGGTCATACCCAGTTTAGCCTTTGATAGGTATTCATCGGATTTGATGCGTTTGTCTGTTGAGTTAACGAAATTGATGGTTTTCTTTCGATTAGATTTGTTTGTATCTAATCTAAACAGGAGGTTTTCATGCTAAATTTAGAATACGATCATGTTTTGATTTGATTTCTTTATGGTTAGTTTGTATGCTATGATTGTCGAACATGTCATGTGATATAATTTTCTAAATCAGGAATACAACTTTGATTCACTCTTATTTGGAAAGAACTACTCTGTTTCGTATGAAAATGAAACAGATTCAGACTCTGTTTAGTGAGGATTCAGACTCTGACATAGAATGCTTCCTAGCTAGTGAGTACCCTTACTGACAGAGTCTATGATCCGAGCCACATTATGACTTCGTTTCTAATCTACCCCCTTGCCTAAGGAACAATCCTAGCTACCCTGGCATCAGGCTATCTAATGAAACCCTCGATAATATAACCAAACCCTCACCTGCATTTTTGAAGCCCGGACAGTTGTCGTGTGACCAATGTGATGTGTGGTTGGAACGATACCATTTAGATGTTCCTTTACTTCAATCGAAGATCCAATCATTGGAAAATCAAGTTGCAGTGTTGACCAGCCAAAGGGACAAGCTCCGAGAAACTGATAAAAAGCAGAAAACTATTGGTTCCATCGTTTTTCGGAATGTTAAATCGGCTACAGCCGTTGTAAATTCCAAAATGTCATGATCAAGTTGTCTGCTCGTCATCCAGGTATGAATTTTGATATCATTTTCGTTTGTGAATTCCTCGAATTAATATAATGATGTGAGTTTGGTCTTCAAACAGCTCTGTCGATCATTTGAAATGGCTCTGTCATAATGTTGTTCATCCTGTACATTGTTTTCGTTTTGCTAAAATTGAATGAGGTTGTGATTTGGTTAAATGATTCGGTCATACCCAGTTTAGCCTTTGATAGGTATTTCATCGGATTTGATGCGTTTGTCTATTGAGTTAACGAAATTGATGGTTTTCTTTCGATTAGATTTGTTTGTATCTAATCTAAACATGAGGTTTTCATGCTAAATTTAGAATACGATCATGTTTTGATTTGATTTCGTTATGGTTAGTTTGTATGCTATGATTGTCGAACATGTCATGTGATATAATTTTCTAAATCAGGAATACAACTTTGATTCACTCTTATTTGGAAAGAACGACTTTGTTTCGTATGAAAATGATATTTTCATTTAAGCCTGTACAAAAGATATTTCCGCCCAAATTATGGAACGGTTTTGATTCACAACGACTATGTTAAACTCGAACTGTTCGATTTGCTCTTATCTTGATTAGATTGTTGTGTATCTTCAGTTAGTATGATTGTTTTTATGAGTTGGATTCGTATCAAAAAATAGACTTGATTGCTGCTCTGTTAATTTTAATTTTCAAATGAGTTTGTTAACTCAGATCAAATTATGTTATTTCTGTCAAATTCGTATGAGGAAATTCAGGTAAATGTTCGTTATGAAATGATTTCGTGAATGTCAATTGATTTATTTGCCCCAAATAGCAATAACAAACGATTGGACAACTCTTACACACCCTGTTATCAACCAATTGATCCTGTTATGATTTCATTTGAGTTGATTTACACACCAATCTTGATTTGATTCGCTAATGACATAGATCGTTGGGTTTTATTGATACAGTTATATCAATTTAAAAATAATCTTGTAGTTTTCGTATGGATAAGAAGCATAAACGATTGCCTACGATTTGTTTAACTGTATCAATTTCAATTGGTTATGAATTGATTTCATTACTGTCGGCTATCCAATATGATTCCGTTTACTCGATTTTGTGACAACAAACGAAGCAGAGTACATGTATCTCTGTAGTCATTTGATTGATATTGGTCTTGTTTGATTTCAAATTAGTATAACAATTTCAATTTGAATGATTCGTTTTCAAATAGCTATTAGATGTCAGTTGAATTTAATTCCTTAAAAGATTTGAGTTGATTTCAATGCTGATTCTGTGTCTGATTTAGACTAGCTACAAAATCGCAAGATTCTGTAGCTAGTCTATAGAATTAGATTTTTATCATTTTTTTTAATAAAATATCCTTCTAACTTGTCCATTTTTAACCCTTTTCAGGTACATCCGAATTGCATTGGGCATGCTAGACAGTCTAGGAGATATTTGTGTGTTTTAGTTTTATTTTAGGTTCCTAGTTTAGTCAGACTTGGGATATATTCCCAGATTTTATGTAAATAGTTTTGATAACTTCCACAGGGATGTTTTACCCTATGGAAGGTCTTTAAATACTTATTATTTTGTGTAATAAGGAGCATCCTCACTTGTGGGAGAACCAGGCTATGGATTTCTAATACAAACTGAGACGAGAGTTGATGTTATTGCTACAACTTTCGCTTTCATAATATCAATCTTTTGTTTCAAGTTTATGCATGTCGTTTGCAGTTGATTATAGACTACATTAGCTATTGTAATCTATTGCAGAATGATATAATTTAATTAATGTGTTATCCATATCTGATTTCTTTCATTACATAAAAATACAACAATTACTTTGTTTCAGTTAATGAATTACATATTTCTCTTCTTCATCAATTGAATCATTTTTGTATAAGTCTTTGCATACAGATTTATCTAACTGTGAAGATTTATAAATCATTTGATTGCTGTAATTTTTATGTCTTGTTTGTCCTGTAATCATATTTGAAGAGCATTGCAGCTTATTGTTTACGAGAAGCTCCTGGATAATTTGGTGTGGGTTTCCTCCCTCCAATCAGCTAAGACAATCATCACACACAGGACAAACCTGGAGCGTTTCTCCAGGTCAGTTTGTTATTTATTTGTTTGGTTAATTTATTAGTATAATATTAGTAGTTTAGTTAGATATATGTTTAGTTAGATTTGTAATTAGAATTAGTATATTAGTTGTTTAGTTTAGTTAGTTTTTGTTTTATTTATGTTCATAAAATTATAAAATCAACAAAAATATCTCTTTCTGTCTTAGGACGGAATATTAACGAGTTTTTCAGGTTTTACTTAAATCTGTAAATTGTTAATATTGTATATTTTTTGAATAAGATTTATTTCTATTAGTAGTTAGAAAGTTAATTAGTTAGAGTTAGTATAGTATTAGTTAGTAAATTGTATATATAGAATAGTTAATTTTGTTTTAGTTTGTTTAATAGTTAGTTTAGTTTATTAGTTTGTTTTTAGTTAGATTAGTTTAGTTTGTTTTAATAGTTAGTTTTAGTTAGATTAGTTAGTTTAGAGTAGTTTTTCTTTTTTGTTTTCTTAAGACTTAGATCGGCTAATGGATCCGCTAAACCCATCAGGGTGGTTCATCCCAAATGGCTTGGGTTATTAGACAACCCCGGACCGGTTCCACTCTTCCAGTTGACGGACGGTCAATTTTGCCCGTCAACAAGCAACAAAATTGGCTCTCTCTAATACTCATTATGTTTTGCTGAAGGAAAACATGAAAAAGGATAACAAGGCTCTTGGATTAATCCAGCAAGGATTAAATGAATCCAGTTTTACGAATATTTCTAGTGTTGCATCTTCAAAGATGGCTTGGGACATCCTTGAAACTTGTTATCAAGGTGTGTCCAAGGTGAAGACAGTGAAGTTGCAGAACTTAAGAAGGGACTTAAGAAGGGACTTCAAAAATCTGAAGATGAAGGATAATGAAAGTGTCGATACATTCATGACTCAAGTGATGAGTGTTGTTAACCTACTCAGGCAGTATGGAGATGATGTTGAGAGTAAGAGAGTTATTGAGAAAGTGCTGAGAAGTTTACCCAAGAAGTTTGAACCTGTAGTTGTACCCATAGAGGATTTTAAAGATTTAAGTAAAATGCATATTGATGAATTAACTGGTTCTCTTGTTGCTCATGAATCTAAGATATCTAGATATGAAGAAGGATCAATGGAGCATGCTTTCAAATCCCAACTGCATGTTACCAGAGGCAGAGGCAGATGAAGGTTTTATAATCATGGAAGAGGAGTTCAATCTTCTGGTTGAAGGGACAACAGAACTGAATCAGTGTCTAAGGAGAAGTCCTAGAAAAATCCTCCTAATTTAAGAGGGAGAAACAACAAACCCTGGAAACAAGAAAATCATAGGTATGATAAATCTAAAGTACTATGGTATTATTGTAAGAAGTTTGAGCATTTTTCTAACAAATGTTGGAAGAAGCAGGCAGATGCTGGAAAGTAGTCTGCACATATTGCAAAAGAGTCTGAGGATGATCAAAATCCTATGTTCTTGACTTGTAATGTCACTCAGGAAAGTGCTAATGATATTTGGTTTTTGGATAGTGGTTGCAATAACCACATGACTGGTAATAAAGATTTATTTTCTTCTATTGACACTAGTATTCAGTCTGAAGTAAAACTAAGAAATGACTGTAAGGTTACAGTTAATGGTAAAGGTGTAGTTCCGGTTTACACTAAGAATAATGAGAGAAGAAATATTGTCGATGTTTATTTTGTCCCTGGTTTAAAATGAAATCTTATTGGTGTTAAACAACTCATGGAGAAAAAGTACAGAGTATTCTTCAAGAACAAGGTATGTACAATCTATGATAAATTACCCAGCAAATAGTTGATTGCAAGAGTAGAGATGACCAAGAATAGAATGTTTCCACTTGTTTTGAGAAATGATTTGAGTGGTTCTTTGAATGCTTATAAAGTTGGAAGTTTAGATGAATCTTGGTTATGGTATTTGAGATATGGTCATTTACATTTTGGTGGCTTAGATATATTACATAAGAAGCAGATGGTAAAGGGGTTGCCCTGTATTCAACAACCTACAAGCTCTTGTGAGAGCTGTATACTTGGGAAGCATTGTTGGAAATACTAAAAACAACTGAGAGGGGGGGGTGAATCAGTTGTTTATGAGCTTAAACAATTTTATACCTTTTAAATATTATTAATCTTCTTTCAAGTGATAATCAAAAATATACAGCATATGGACAGTAAAAGTAAAGACCATCAGTCACACATAAAGTACACACAGAGACAAATTTTCACGAGGAAACCCATAAAGGGAGAAAACCTCTTCTTCTTCAAAATGATAGGCAGTCTTTTTCAAATCTGTACATCATTTACAATTGAGCACCAACTCAATGTGAGGTTGCTACCTCTGTTTTACAAGCTGCAACTTGTTTGAGAGAACCAACTCTCTGGTTTCTCTAGAACCCACTAGAAGGAAGCACCAACTCCCTAAATGTTCCAACACCAACTGGATGGAAGCACCAACTTCCAGTTACACAGGCCCCAACCTGTATAACAGAGAACACTTGTTCTCCCAAGCACCACCCTACCACCCTGGTTTCTCTGGCTACAACCAAATGGAAGCAATCAATTCTTACCTTCCTTTCTTTGTTCTGTAAGTCTGATCTTCCACAAACTGTTCTACAAATCTTCTCTTTCTCTGTCTGTTCAGCAGGTCTACTCTGCATCAACTTGTACTCTCATTCTGCTCTTCTTCAACTTGTTCTGTTATTCTGCTATGCGTTTTCTCTTGCTCTGCTATTCTGCTCTGCATTCCATTTCACGTATCCTTCCTTTCCTACCACGCATCCTCTTCTGCATTATTTCTTACTGTTTCATTCCTTTCCTGTCCAGAACAGCCAACCAGACATCGTCTGTTTCATCTTCTTTTATACACACGAGAATGACGTTTCAACTTCCCAACTCCTTGGGAAAAATGACGACAATTGTCCAGCCAACAGAAACGCCAACTGATCGACAACTAATTTGCAATCATGAGTCCGTTTCACTAACAGATTTGTAACTGAAAAGTTAATCAGTGAGAAAGAACAGTAACCCTCCGATTACATTCAAGTTTTATCCACACCGTTGGATGACCTTTATTATTATTTCCTTTTTAAAATGGATTTCATCATTTCGGAATTCCTGTGCCCAAGTGTCTTGACACTTTCAAGTCCCGATCTACGAAACTCCGATAAGGAGTTAAATCAACGGTCCAGATTCAGTCTCGATTCAATGGCTGCTATTGAATCGTGAAATCGCATATCGCGATTTCGGGGTTCTTGTTGTCAATTGTTTTTGTCATTTCAAAGTCCCGATCCCCGATACTCCATGAAGAGAATCAACGGTCCAGATCACTTCTTAATTTGATGGATACAAATACGTCGCGATATCGCATATCGTGATTTCAGCATTTCTGTTGCACCGTTTACTTGCCTCTCCATGTTGCAATCCCCGAAACTCTGCTGACGTCACACGTGGATTGACACGTGTTGAATACTGCCACGTATCACTCTGATTCATGACTTACATGTGCCTGAAGTGTTGAATCAACCTGACACCTGTCATTACCTGATTGTGCCACGTGTCCCTAGCTGACATGGTCTACTGTCATGAGTTGGGTCGACGATCTAGATCACATCTTGATCTGACGGTTCAGGTTCAGTCGGGATTTCACACATCGCAATTTCGGGGTTCCTGATGTCAATAAACTTTGACATGTCCAACTCTCGATCCCCAATGCCTCTCCATTAAGTGGAATCAACGGTCCAGATCAAAGATTGATCTGACGACTCATATTACATCGTGATTTTTCATATCAGGAAACCAGGATTCATGTTGCATTGTTTCTTTGACATTTCCAAAACGTGATCCTCGAAAATCCGACGCGCTCTTTACACACTAGCTCTCCTGGATAGGCTCCTGGCCCATATGACCGTTATCCCCATGACCGCAGCCAAACCTCCTTGCACTTTTAAATACCATTCAGGTTCTCCTCGATCCAATGGTGGTCGGACCCTGCGCTCAGATCTGACAGCTGAGACATGTCCTCCTCTTTAGCGCGCTCTTCTTGTCTATATTTAGATCTGACGGCCCTCGTTCTGTTGGGATTTCACCTTGGCTTTTCCCGATGGTAAACTTCATGAAGCTCCTGTCCGATCTGACAACTGACGGGATTTCTGAATGAGATCCAACGACTATGGATCTCTGTCTTCCTTCTCTTCTGTGAACTCCTGTATCTTGAGCTTTGCTGCGCGCGTGCTCCTCGACGTTGTTCCTCCTAAGATTTCACATCCGAATCCCCAAGAGATTCTTGGACTTCTGCGCCTCTGCAGATTCTTCACATACACACTCTGATCCTGCCATCTTCACTGTTGTACTTAAGCCATCATCACTACTGTACTTGCCATCAATGACAAGTCTTCACTGCCTGTAAATATGCTAACAATCCTCTGTACATTCTTCATGCCATTTGTTGTATGTTACATATTTACCAACAATCTCCCCCTTTGGCATTGATGGCAACACAAGCACCCACTTGCATTCAGACTCAACTCTCCTCTGCATTCGGCCATTCAGACTCGACTCGACTCAACTCTCCTCTGCATTTGACCATTCAGACTCGACTCCTTTCTCCCCCTTTGACATCAATGTCAAAGAAGAAACAATCTTCCCCTAATTTGTTGCAAAAACATACTCCCCCTGTCGATTATAAGCATCTTGGGAATATACCAGATATTCAATAAGTACTCCCCCTGACCAGGTTAACAGATTAGGCACTTGAGATTATAACCCCCAACTTTTGACGAAGGTATCCAAAAGGGGTCGCTGCTAATGGTTTAGTAAAGATATCAGCAATCTGTTCTTTGGAAGGAATATAATTCCTCTGAACAATTTTGTTTGTAACTTGTTCTCAGAGAAAATGATACTTGATTGGAATATGCTTAGTCTTGGAATGAAAAACAGGATTCTTGGAGACACTAATGGCACTTGTGTTATCACAATGAATTGGAATAGGATCAGTGTAAGTT
>JZKD02S0018473.1:118966-130157 GCA_000966675.3 Picea glauca | reverse complement strand
TCAAGTAATCTCTTGTTTTTCTTAGTTTAGATAGACCAATTTTGATCTCAATGGATGCTAACCATCATCATCATCATCATCAATAATAAATTTTAATATGATTTTAAAATTAGAAAAAACCATTTATATTATTATATATTTAAAATAAGAGAAAATTATACATTTTATAATAACCTTTTCTAATAAAATTTAAAAAACTAAAACCACTAAAAGGTAAAATGGGATTAATCAATAATTACACATAGAATACCAATAGTGATTTTCCATCCTTAGTTTCAATCTTCATCCACATCCTCCACTTGCAAATTGTCTTTGGAAATAGAAATGGTTATAGAAATGGTTAGTGTGTTTATTTCTATGTACACATTCACATATGTGATTAATATAAAGACCCATTTTATCAACCAATATTAATATTTCCATCCTTAATAAAATTATTCCTCTAATTTATGAGTGTAATAGAATCCCTTAATATTTATAAAAAAAAATAAGATTGTGCAACATAGTTTTTTCTAATGAAAACAAAAAAAAACCTTTATATTTTAGAAAGGAAATATACATATAATTGTCTTTAGGGTTCATTAAAAATAGGCTTGGTTAGCCACACAATTGGGCGCTGTAATAACCAAAAGATTTTTTTGTTAGCATGAGCCCTTCGCCATACCAAAATGGAAAATAAATTGCCTTTAAACATACCATTCACAGTGTAACAATATTCATGCAGTATCAAGAAATTTGACAGTTCAACTAAACACAAACTTATAGCCTGCCAAAAATTGACCTAACCCTAACTATTATAAGTGAAATTCCATGCTTTCGGTATCATGTTCATCAAGGAATTATTGGATAGAAAAGTATCTTACACAACTTATTCTAATGCTTTCTTAGAGAGCTAATCTAATTTTTGGTTGAGCTCGCGATAAATGTGAGTGAAGGACACCTAGTCAAAATCCTGAACGAGGCACCATGTCTGAGCCAGAAAATATAGGAGGCAGGTGATCTCCACTTTTAATTTTCTATTGTCCCAATTAATAACCACTTGCGAATCTCCCATCACTTGCAACTGTTTAATCATGTTATCCCATACCCTAGGGATAACTAAGGAGATCATGTCTCAAGGCCCACAGGTCCTGGACATGGAGTATCGAGAGCTAGATGAATTGATCATGGCCCTAGAGGGCCCCTCTTTTATTCAATGAAACCCATTTATTAGTTGCAACAGTATCCATCCCACCAACCTGGTCCTGAAGTAGCAGTGAGTCTTGCTCCATGAGGTAATGATTCTGAGTATCATGGTATGTGTCACTCTGATTATTGAAGAACTTGAATATGTTACATTGAATTCTCCTTCATTTCATAACGTTTTCTTGGAAATTATGCTCTTTAACTTTTTCATACCTAGAAGGGTGACATGATTCCCTAGTAAGTTGAACTCCCTTTAGGATGGGTTGCCACTAGGTGGGTCTATGAAATTTCATCGTCTATTCCCTCGATACTTACCACTTTCCATCTTTATTACTCTCATTTCCCCCTACCTTTTTTCGAGAATTGGGATTTTCCACACTAGGAAGGGTTGTACCTTGCCTTGTGGGAAGAAGGGCTAAAGGCCCAGAGGGTAAAAGTAGTTGGAAAGACTTAAAATCCAAAATGAAACCTTTGAGATGCTTCGACCAAGGATTCCCAATAAATCATTAAAAAGATTCTTAGTAAGAAAAGGGAACCCATAAGATAAATAAACACTCAAGGTATTAGTTGGTGGATGGGAGGTCTCGTCATGAGATGACCTATTATGAACATGGGCATGTAGCGGTATGACACTACCATCTATCTGGTCACCAAACCAAGGCAGTGTCTCTTGGTGGCATAGCCAAGATAAAGGGGGTCTCATCACGAGCCAGTCTTCTCATCTCCGTGAAATGCTTGTGGATAACAATGTCACCTCTGGTCACCAAGCTAAGACCATGTCCATAAACTCTTCCCTTGAAGCATAAAAGAAAATTATCAAAAGAAATGAAGTTAAGAATAAAATGAATTGAATGGGATAGGGAAAAATGGCATCTATGACAAGGTTCAACTCACCCTCTACAAAGGAACCCACGGGTAAGATCTACATTTCCCTGTTATCACTGCACCCCATGCCCAAACACTTACCCCACGCCACCTCACTGACACTTACATGACCTAGATTGGTTCTCACCTAGGAAACACCCTAAAATTAAGGAGGATTAGCCTAATAGGACACCTTTATACCTTCTCCAAACTTGACTTGTTAAATTGCATAATGTCTTTGAGAATGCTTCTGGGTAAAGGGGGGTTTGATGCACATGTTTGGGTAATTTAATTATTGGTTGTGATTTACATGTTATGATCCTTGTGACTTATTAACCCCTAGAAGGCGTGCTTTTTGTTATTGTTGGACTTTGCCCAGTGGACAAGTACATGTGGGGGAATGATTAACTTCGATCTCCATGGGGTTGAAAGCCCACAGATGGATGATGTAACCCCAACTAGGGGCAAGGAGACATCAAAGACTTGCACCGAGAAGAAAGAAGGATGTTCCCCTTTGAGACACTTTGGCAAACCTAGACCCAGGGGGATCTTACTCTTCCACCTGGACGTTGACCTTTGAGAACCCATGACATCATCATCATAACTATGGACGTCATCCAGAGCTAGGGTTTGCATATTGAGGGAAGTTGTGAGTTAATTGACATGTGTGGGAATCATCCAGGGATTTTGGAGGCCAAACATTCTGTATTTGGAGCCCAACATTCCACTTTAGGGGCTCAACATCACCCTAGAATGGCATGACGTCACCCTTGGAGATGATTTCAGGGGTTAATTATTTTTTTTATGTAAAAAAAAATGGATTTTGATGTAATTTGGCCAAGTCAACCTTTATTTGACCTAAACAATAATTAAGGTCATTAGTATTGTATAAATAGAAGGAAAGTACTTTCATTTTTCATTATCACTCATCACACACTTAGTGTGGACTGAAATTTGCGCCCTCTATAAGGGCTATTGACTGGAATAACTAGTGCACAACTTCTTGGAAAGGCATATTTTGGTGTATCTTGGCTATTTTTCATGGTGGAAGATCTTCAACTAGGGTTTGGATTGATTATTCTTGGTGAAGTAAGTATAAAATATGCGATTTGTTTATGTAAATGAATTCTTGAGGCAAATTTTACTTGTTTCATGTTAAAGATTATGAAATTGTTTGCTTAAACCCTAGCAGAGAAACATAAGTTACTTCTTTCTCTCTATAGTTTTGTACTTGTCTAAAATTCTCAAGTACATTTTGTTTAGAAGTGGATACTAGAGCCCTAAAGTGATAGCACTCTATTAGCTTCACTCTAATTCCCTATTGCATACACTCTTTAAATAGTCTAAGGAAGGAAGATTCGCTAGGGCCTAAGAATCCTTACTCCCTAGCGAATTTGTCTTTAGGATTTGGATGCTTGAGGCCTTGAAGTGCCAATACCTCCTCCATCCATCCCTTCTCCTTTGATAAGTATTATCATTTTTATTTTTCTCCAACTTTTTTCATTTCTATTATTGACTCCATAAACCCTAAAAGGCACTAGTATACTCACTATAGTGAAGGATTGATCAAACAAACACTCAAACCTTCTTCCTTGAAGATTTTTCTAACTTTTACTAACGCTAAACTAAACTAATTCCTTAGCTAAATTATTGTTGCAAATCACTACTACAACCATACTAATTCATGCTAATTTTTTGCATTCACCTACATAACTTGCACCTATCTCACTCATAATTTGCTTGTGACAATTGCCAATCAATCTACTAGATAAATGCTAAGTTTACATGGTGTTTTCTTGCCATTTTGAGCACTAGAATTTATTGTTGTTACAAATGATTGCTACATCCATCTAACTACAACATATTCTCTGCAAAAGTGACATTTAATGCTAGCTAGACATTTCCAAATTTGCTTGTGACAATTAATTAGCCTTCTTCTTAGTTAAAGCTACATTTTCTTGTCTTTTTCAAGCAATTTCAAGGAATATTTTTTGCGGCTGTTACAAAATACTTATTGTTGATGTAAACTATTACATTTTTGCAAATTTATATCAGCTAGCCTATTTTTTGAAGGTTCTTGGTCTTAAGAAGCACTAACATCATAATGTGTACTTGAAAGATGCCATATTTACTTTCTTGTCTTGTTCTATGCAGGTACACTTCATTTTTACCATTGCTTCATCCCTTAAATACCTTAAGAACCTTTTGACTTGAGTGACCAGTGAGAGGGGCATTTTCTTGCATCCTTTCCTTAGTCTTATTATCCCTTTAGGTCATTGGGGATATCTCCCTTGGGGTAAATTTGACATACTCCTAAACAGAAAGGGGTTTCCTATTAAGGTGACAGTGATAGGTCACCCCCTGTTACGCCAATATTGCATTCACTTTCCTTGGGATTTGGGCAAGTACAGATTTTGCGATAACATTTTGGCATCATTGTCGTAGAACATCGAGTCAGTTTTCCTCGAAAGACACTTTTTTGGTAAGCCTTTATCCAAAGCCTTTACTTCACAAAGATTACCTGGTGCCTCCACTGAGGGTGATTCCCTCTTTTCCCTTTGATAATCCCTAGAAGGATCATTTTACGACTCCACTAATGAAAAAACCAACCATGGATTCTCAATGGGACCCAGGTAATTTTAAACCCTTAGATATGAGTGAAATTTTGGGCCACCCTCAACAAATGACTCCAAGGTATAAAAATTGGCTCCCTAGATTCACTGGTAATGATGGGGTTAGGGCTGAAGATCACATGGATAATTTTTGGGCCTTCTTTAAAATATTCCCTATCAGTGATGATCCTGAAGATTTGGCAATGAATATTTTATCTACCACTCTTCATGGAAATGCTAGGAAATGGTATGATGATCTCCCTAATGTTAGAATCACATATATCAACCAGTTAAAAATAACCTTTCTCAAGAAATGGGGTATTAAATTAGAATATATCCACATAATAATAAAAAGACTTGAGTACATGAAACAAAATAAGAATGTGACTGTCAAGGAATTCCATACTAGGTTCAATAATTTGATACACCAAATTCCTAGAAGCCATTGTCCTGAAGACAGGTACCTCGCTTACCTTTACACGAATGCACTCTTACTGCATTTAGGGTTTCTCCTCAGTAAAAAAAGACCAAGAAAAATCCAAGAAGATTATCACATGGATATGCAAATCGAGGCAAATATCTCCTTATTCAAGAGAGAACACCTCTTTACTCCAACAATCAAAGTTGATGACCCCAAAGATACCCCAGATAATCTTAGTCTGGAGAGATTAGTTTCCCTTGATAAGTTTATTAGTAAATTCCAGAAAATAAGGGAACAATACATTGATCAACAATAGGTTGAGGAGAAGGATCTTGATGAAGGTTACCAATCCCATGGAGAAGAACGATAATTTACTCATGCTTATAGCAAAGATAATGAGGACCTGGTTGAAGAGAAAGACCCTGAAGATATTAAACATGATCATGAAGTATTAATGTGTGCTCCTCCCACTAATGAAGCCATCCCAAGTCCTTTTCCTCCTACACAAGAAGAAGAGGATGAGTTTAGTCACTTTCCATTTTAGGTTTTTGATGATACCTTATTCTATGATTCATAAGGTGAAGAAGAAAGGGAACCCTTGGATGAGCTAGACCCTCCATATTATGAAGCTGAAGATGTAAGGGAAAGTCATGAGGATGAGACACTAATGCTTGTTCCTACATTTGATGAAGCTATCCAAATATTCAAAGATCCTGCACAAGAAGAAGTGAATACAGTGAGTTGTTTCCCTTTCCAAAATTTTGATGATGCTTCATTTTGTGATTTGGAAAGAAAATAAGTGTATAAGGAACCTTTGGATTCTTTAATCCCTTCATGTTATGATGAAGAAAATGACATGGTTAATAATATTGAGGAGTTCATAAATGTTGGGAAACATAAATGGGATGTAATTGGTTATGATGGGGATCGTATTTACGGCATTGAGGATAATTTCCAAATGTTGCTTTTACAACTATCATATCAGGTCATCACTAATTATGAAATTTGGTAACAAGGAAGTAATATAGATACATACATCTCCAAGGGTGACCTATTTCTATGCTCTCCTGATGATTTTCGGTCATACCTTGAGGATTTTGATGAGTATTCCTTTGAGCACTTGGATTTATTCTATGAAGAAGATTATCAACCACCATTGTGCTCATATCTTGATAAAGGTGAGGACATTGCTTGCATAAAGTAGGATACTTTTGACAAGGTTTTCCAACCTCCTTTGATTACTTTACCTCACTATGTCACCAAGGGTGTAGCTGGAAAACATGTCCCTTATATTGAATTTACAGAAATGAATTCGAAGAATTTATAATAAGTGTAGTATAGCAAGGAAAAATTCTACTCCATACACATCTCAGGAGAATGGTGTTGCAAAAAGGATGAACATGACATTGTTGGAAAAATAAAGGATCATACTTAGTGGTGTTAGGTTAGGACAAGAATTACGGGTAGAGGCAATGGGTATTGCATGTTATGTGGTCAATCAATCACCCTCATCAACATTGGATGACAATAATGCACACAATGTATGGACTGGTAAGAAACCCTCTCTTAAACATCTCAGGGTATTTGGTAATGTTGTATATATACATGTTCCAAAGGATAACATAAGTAAGCTTGATAAAAAAAAAGGTTGAAAAGTGTATCTTTGTTGTCTATAAAGATGGTCTGAAAAATTATAAGCTTTGGAACCCAAAAAATAAGAAGGTAGTGTATAGATGAGATGTGTTATTTAGATAAATCAAATATTATTTCAAAAAAGAATTCCTACAAGGGAGGAAGAACGAGAGAAAATAGAGTTTGAATTGAAGGATAATGAACCAAACTCTACAGAAGAACATGAATCAAAAAAACAAGAACCTCATACTCCAGTATTGAGGAGATCAATTCGGGAAAGAAGGTAATTACTTGAAATATATACTGTTGGAATACTAAGAGGGTGGGGGTGAATCAATATTACCTTTTTTCAACAATTACTAGTTACTTTTATATTTTTTTAATTACCACAATAGATCAATAATGGACTTGTTTGTAAAATCAATTATATAAATATAATTAATAGGAATTACAAAGCTTTTATGAAGAATAGCGAAGGACACCAATCGTTTTTAGAGCACCATCTCTAGGAGACACCAATCCCCTTCTTCAGGGTACCAACCCTAGGAAGAACCAACTCCGTTGTCTTTAGGGAACCAACCCTAGGAAGCACCAACTCCCTTGTTTTTAGGGCACCAACCCTAGGAAGCACCAAATCCCTTATCTTTAGGGAACCAACCCTAGGAAGCACCAAATCCCTTGTATTTAGGGCACTAACCCTAGGAAGCACCAACTCCCTTATATTTAGGGCACCAACCCTAGGAAGCACCAACTCCCTTATCTTTACTTAGTAAAGGATATGAATCCTTTCGTGCTCCTCCCTTCCACCCTCATTGCATAAGAATCATTAGTTCTTCTTCTTGGACTATGCTTCTGTTTTGATATTCTGATCTGCACTGAAGAGACTCTTTCCTCTCACCATTCTTTCTCATTTATATAATCTTCCAACTAGTGTGAGATATGAAGCATTGTGTCCCTTTGTTTGGACCATCGCACCTCTTCATTTTAAATTAATGATAATCTTTATTATTATTCAAACATTATCATGAAGGTGTTTAATTTAGTGAGAGTTATTTTCATAAATCGATCATAGATATGGATCGATTTCATTTTTAACTCGATTCCATTTCTCTAAAAATATTGCATAAATCGAATTCTGTAGAGGCACTTCCTTCAAACCATTTACATGTGACCATATGCACAAAACCACGAGCTTATTAATTTAAGCGATGTTCCTAGCACTTCACGGCTTTATGTGTTCATAACTCGTGACCGAGGGCTGGAACCTAGTCCTACAGACTTCGACCTTCGAGCGTTTTCTCTCTCATTCAATCTTCAAGAGTTTCAACTCCCCGAAGTGGTTACCTCTCACAAGGGTTGATCCGATGGTTGGCATGATTACTAGAACCAAATCAGCAATCTAGATCCAATCTTTAATTATCCTTTTACTGCTTAATCCAACGGCTATGAATTAATCCAAGGTTGATATGGACAACCACTATTTACTTCGAGACTTCAAGACTCCGGGGCTTCTAAGGTCCTGGTAATTGCTTCTTCAATTTCCTATGAATTTGGTCAGCGCCGAAGTGGTCAACATGGGAGTGCATACGTATCTTTGCACTGCATTTTTATCCAATGGTCATGTGAGAATCCGAAGGATTAAGATCAATGACCGACATCAATTCATGACTTCCCACTTCGACGCTTCGATCAACTGTTTGTGGTAGGCGTTGGATTCCCCCAAAGGACATACTCCAGGAGTGACATAAATTGTTGACATCACCACTGATGTGGCACTAGATGAGTGGTTGCCACGTGTCACCTATATTCATGATTTACATAACCTAAAATTCCATCTGAACCTAGACACTTGTCACCATATGATTGCGCCATGTGTCCTTGCTGACGTGGTCTTGTTGTCATGGATCTCCTGATGTGTTGACAGTCATAGGTTCATATGAATCCTTAATCCAACGATTGTGATTAGTTCTTAGATCAATTGTCTAGATTCATTTCAGCCATTCATGACTCCGGGGCTCCGAGCTACTCGAACTCTGAGAGGTTCAATCCCTCTTGAGTGCATTTCACTAAAGTAGATCAAATGGTCGATTTTTTATCTGCAGTTGAGTGGAAGGTCCATGCAACCTCAACAAGGATTTTTATTAACAGTCTTCTCATTGTTCTCTTTTTAGGATCTCGACCATGAATCTTCCTTCTTGACGGACAATCAAATCTTACTTCGGAGCTTCGACTCTCCGGGACTCTAGGTTACTAGAACTCTAAGGTAGTTCAATCCCTCCGAAGTGGTTACCTACCTAATAGGTCATGATACTACGATGACTTCTTGTTGTCGGTTGTTTAGTACACTTTACACTATCCTTCCACTATGGTTGATATAAGGGTCATGATTCATTCTGGAGTATATTAACGATCATGGATGATTGCAGAGTCCCAACTAGAACAATGTTTAAAATCATTGTCGAGTTCTGCAATGGAAACTTCTCGTTGGTAGTGGAACCGATGCCAACCATTGATCTTGCCAAATCTACAGATCGATGGTATAGGAGGATTGTGGAGGTTAAACATGCATGTATGTTAGTTTTTCCTCTGATCTCTGCAATTTCTCTCCACTGTAGATATTACTTGTGTTGATATGACGGTCGGGATGTAATCGAGTGTTGATTTGACAATCCTTCTCTGCAATTCTTAGATATGACGAACGATGTAACATTCTGCTGAATTCATCCTTCAACGATCACGATCTAGTATGATTCCTTATCAAACGACTCATGTGCATCATCTCTTTTGAGCTTCGATTAAGGTTCTTCCTTTTGATCTGTTCATTGTTATTTCTCTTGAGCTTTTAATAATTGTTTGTGCATTCTTTTATGCACCGATCTTCAGTCACTAATCCTCATGAACTTTGAATTCCTTATGCTTCATTACTCCTTTTTTACATGGATATCTACATTCTTTTATCTCATGCAATATAATACACTACCTCTCCTTAGCTTTAGGTAGATTCCTTTGCACCTTGCGCTATGTCTTCTATGCAACTTACTATGTTATTTCTCCTCATCTTTTAGGATCTCAAAGTCATATAATGATAATACCATATTGATCTTCTTGACATCAATGCCATAATCAACATTGATCATTTTGGCCCTCTTTGAAATCAATGCCAAGACCATAACACTATGTCCAACATTCTCCCCCTTTGGCATTGATGGAAACCTTTTTCTTTTTGAAATTTATGCTCTTATCAATTTCCTCCCCCTTTGACAGCAATGGCAGAGGGGATCTTTTCTTCGCTCCCCCTATGGAAATGCTCCCCCTCGACCATGTTCCACTTCTGATATGATTTTATGGTTTTTAAGGATGTTTTTGAATTACTCTGAATTTCTATCGAAGATTTTCAAAAGTACTCCTGGGCAAAGGTTTTGTGAAAATGTCCGTAATCTGTTCTTTGGTGTCTACATACACTATTTTAACTATTTTTTGGGTAACCTGATCTCTTAGTAAATGAAATTTAATTGGGATGTGTTTGGTTTTTGAATGCATTACTAGATTTTTAGATATGCTTATGGTACTAGTGTTATAACAATTAATAGTAATGGGATTATCATATCTTATTTGTAAATCTTCTAATGTTTGCTTCATCCAAAGCACTTGTGTGCAACAAGATGTAGAAACAATTTATTATGCCTATGTTGTAGATAGTGGTGTGGATGTTTGCTTCTTACTTAGCCATGCTACCAGACATTTTCCTAGAAAAAATTCTCCTACACTGATGCTTTTCCTATCATCTATACTATTGGCCCAATCTGCATGATTATAATCCCGATTCAGATTTGAAACGTTGATGAAAAAAATGACACCAACTGTGGATTATCCGACAAATAAATTTCCACTATATTTAGTAATCTAATATTATAACATCTGTATGCTTTCTTATTAGATGAATATCCTAGGAATATTCCTTCATCAGATCTTGGATCAGACTTTCCTAGGTTATCTTCATCATTCTTTATGTAACATTTACTTCCAAAAGTTCTAAAGTGTTTTACAGATGATGGCCTTCCAAACCATAGTTCATAAGGGTTTTTTTCATGGTTGGGTCTCAAGTGAGCTCTATTAAGCATGTGGGTTGTTGTGTAGATTGCATCTCTCCAGAATTTTTCTGGAAGCTTGGCTTCATTTAGCATGGTTCTTCTAGCTTCTTGAACTGTTCTGTTTTTTCTTTCTACTACTCCATTCTATTGAGGAGTCATAGGAATTGAAAATTGTCTTTTGAGACCATGATTTTCACATAATTGAATGAACTCTTTAGAGGTGAATTCTCCTCCATTTTCTTATCTGAGACATTTAATTTTGAGATCTGTTTCATTTTCTATAAGGGATTTGTATATTTTAAATTTCTCAAAGGCTTCTGATTTTTCTTTTAGAAAGAATACCCAAGTCAATCTTGTGTAATCATCAACAATCAACATAAAATATT
>JZKD02S0018473.1:63813-75028 GCA_000966675.3 Picea glauca | reverse complement strand
ACCATTAATTACTACCCTCAGCTGCACACCAAAACACCTTACAACTCCACCTTCATACTTAGGTTTTAGGTTTTAGGGGGGTTTAGACGGTTTTAGGTTTCTGGGACAAAACCGGTCGGTTTATGACCCGGTTTCGGTTTCGGTTTACCAGTTTTTAAAACACTGGTAATAACACAAAATATTATATATATATATATATATATATATATATATATATATATATATATATATATATATATATATATATACCATCAATTGGAGTTAATCGACGGGACACTGGCCTGGCGTGTTACAAATAGGCTTCGGTTGTTCTTGCACCAGAGATATCCCTTATGTCCTCTGTGCACTTGAAGCGCCCCACAAGAAGAAGGATTGAACCATTCTGCTTTGATTTCTTCCATCACGTCCTTCAATTTGACGCCATTCAAGTGACCTTTACTAAAATAACCCTTTATACTTTCATGCGTGAACTGCAAAGATTTGGGGTCCATCGAACCATGCCCTACTTGAGAACTTCTCAAACTCTTGCCCCCGACTTCCCCAAAAAAACTCCCCTTCCTGGCCCCTGTCTTACCCTACATGGATTTGAGTGAACTGCCCCACTTCCCAATGCCACTGTGGGAACCTCCTGACTTCCCTGTCGATAAATGCGAACCCATAGATTTTTCCACGGATCCACGAGAACCCCTCGTCTTCCCTGCTGACCCATGCGAAACCATGGATTGTACATAGAATCCATGTGAAACACCCGAATTTCCCCCGCCACCTCCAGACTTCCCCATGGTTACAGTTGAGCTTGTGTAGCAGCTATAAGATTTAAGTGGGGCGTAGGCTAACTCTTATACGAAATAAACAAAACAATAAATGACATGGCTAGTTTCCTCACCTGTGGTGTTCGTGGCCTGAACCGCATTATAACCGAATGTTCAAGAGATTCTTCTGGCACTGGCCTCCTGTTCTACCTTCCACCATCACCCTGCACCACTTCTAGCTAAACAGTTTGCCATTACCTTGCACCACTTTGAGTGTTTTTGAAATATGGTATAGAACAAACCCGAGGCAAGCATTTAAAATTTGAATTCGAAATTCTTCTATTGCATTTATGATTGTTTTAATTACTCAACAATCCACAAATGGTAACTCTAACGGTCGTTCATAAGAAAGGTGAACAGAAAATCGATGGCCAAAAAAAGTGCATCGGATGGGGAACAGACCAGTTTCGAGGGCCGGAGAGGTCCCATCACCGACAGCCAAGAAACCATTTCGTAGAAGAGTTATCTGGATCGACATGCCACTCTTGGTCAAGTTATTTTGCCGTGGAAAATTTTCCAAGTTATTCAGTTAATCAAACATATATTATATCCCTCCATCATGTCTTATATTTTTAACCTTCACTAACTATTTTTACTAAGTCGAAAATTGATCTAATTTGAGTTGAACATAAATTTCTAAAATATCACATGTTATATCGATTTGATACTTTTAGTTTTTTAATAATTGAGAGCTATTTTTATTTAAAAGATTAAAATCTATACTCATGTTTTCAATTAGGAAAACAAAATGCAAAACTCAATGCTAATAATGAATACTAAAAATAACTTTTACATTGAACACTAGAAATAACTTTTATTGGTTAAATTCTAATTTTATATTTACCATACTTTTTGTCTAAGTTATTTTAAGAAATGGTTTTTTAGTAGGAATTCAGCTATATAAATTTACACTAATAATTATTTTTTGTTGTTCAAAATTCATTTTTAAATGTAAAAATAGATTTAGCATCACCAAATTTCTGATAAATATCCTCATGAAAAATGGTCATTTAGTAAAACGCAACACTTTTATACCACTTTTACCATAGATTGGTTTAATTTTCATAAAATTAAGAAATATTAAATATTTTACAATTTGGGTTGGGAGTCTTTCTCATTCTCATTTCACTACAAAGTGCACTCGAAGGAGATATTGATGATAGATTTTCACAAAATTGTTGGAATACTACAAATTCAGTCTCAAGCAAATAGTTTCATAATCATAATAATAAAATGATCAAATCATAATGAAAGAGCTTCAGCTTCGACTCCCACCAACGCATCTCTTCCAACACTCCTTGGTCGTTTCTTCTCTCTTTCTTATTTGAATTGGAAGCGAAAGCGAGGGGGGAGTTAAGGAGAGCCTTGGCTCCACAGATTCTGAAGGTGGCGCGGTCATATGCTAGAGAGGCCTCTTCGACGGTGACGAAAGTGTCAACCCTGGCCCCCTTCTTGGCAGGGTCCCGGATTTCAACTGCGAATTTACCCCATGCCCGCTTCCTCACTCCTCTGTAGTTCCTGCCCTTACTAATCTCTCCATTCTCCTCCTCTCGTGGTTGTGACTTTACCTTTACATTTACCACCTTTTTTCTTCATGTAATTGTGGATATAGAAGAAGAGGAAATGTGTTGTTGTGTAAATTCATTCTCGTTGTCTTCTGATGTTGATCTGTTGCCTCTATTTTGGCATGAGCCACTAGCAATGGCACTGACAGGGATATAATCCCAGCTGACTGTGGGGGAGATTGCTATTGAAGACGAGGAGGAGGATGGTCCATTTCCTCCTGCATGATGTAGATCTATAATATCCATTTCATCCTCTACTTCCAGGAAGTAGTGGCGAATGTGACAAAATGAGAAGTAAAGAATACAGAAAAAGACCAGAGCGAAAATAGTATTCAGTATATTCAGAAAAGGTATTTAGAAAAAGACAAAAGGCTAAGCTAAATAGGTTCAAGCAAATCAAGAACATTAAGAAACAATTGTACAGCTGGCCAGGACAGTTGGCAATGTATAGTCCAACTGTTGAGGCTACATATATATTTAACACTCCCTCTTAAACTCAACAGTTACAAACATCAACATTGATAATGCCCAAGTGTTGTCTCTGAAAATCAAAAACGAATTTTCCTAGTGGCTTTGTAAAAATATCTGCAAGTTGATCTCGTGAGCCACATAATTGAAGTGAAATGTCAACATTATTGACTAGCTCGCGGATGAAGTGAATGCGAGTGTCAATGCGTTTACTTTTCTTGTGAAACACATGGTTTTTGGATAGAGAAATTGTTGAGGTGTTGTCACAGAAGATAGGAGTTGGCTCCTTTTCTGTATGTGACATATCTTTCAATATTCTTCTTAGCCACACAGCTTGACAGAAATTTGAGGTAGCAGTGACATACTCTGCCTCTGCAGAGGATATTGAGACTATGGTTTGCTTATTTGACACCCAAGAAATCGGGTTCTTGCCCAAGTGAAAAGTATGTTCTAAGGTGTTTTTCCTGTCATCTAGGCTGCCTGCAAAGTCACTGTCTATGTGAACATAGAGATAATTATCATCAAACTGAGTGTACCATAAGCTAAAATTGAGAGTGCCTGCAACATATCTTAGAATCCTTTTTGACATCTTCCAGTGAGAATCTTTGGGAGATTCCATGAACCTGGAAACAAGGTTGGATGCATACATAATATCAGGTCTATTTGTTGTAAGATACAACAAACTTCCTAATAATCTTGTGTACAGGGTATAATCCACCATAGGGCCTTCATCTTTCTTTCTCATTTTTGTGCCTAGGGGTATAGGGGTTTCGGCTGGATTGCAGTCTTCCATGCAAAATATTTTGATAATTTCTGCTGCATACTTTTGCTAACAGAAAAAAATTCCTTTGGTTGATTGATCAACCTCAATCCCCAAAAAATATTTCATTATGCCAAGATTTGTCATCTCAAACTCATATTTCATGACATGTTTAAAACTAGTTAACTCAATATTTCTAGTATATATCATGTCATCAACATATAAACATACAATCATAATTTTACCGTGTTGATCTGTTTTGGTGTATAAAGTTGGCTCATTTTGGCTTCTCTTGAAACCACTTTTGATCAGGTAAGTGTCAATTCTGTTGTACCAAGCTCTTGGAGCTTGCTTTAAGCCATACAAGGCTTTCTTCAACTGATACACTTTGGCTGGCTACTCTTGGACTTCAAATCTAGGTGGTTGATCGACATACACCTCTTCTTTTAAGAACCCATTTAGAAAAGTTGACTTGACATCCATCTGGTATACTTGCCATTTGTGTTGAGTTTTTATGGCTAAGAGAGTCCTTACAGTGTCCAACCTTGCTACTGGAGCAAAACTTTCACCATAGTAAATACCTGGTTGTTGTGAGAATCCTTTGGCAACAAGTCTTGCCTTGTGTTTTTCAATCTACCCCTTTTCATTGAGTTTAGTTTTGTAAACCCACTTGACACCAATAATTTTCTTCTGTCTGGGAAAATCAATAAGATCCCATTTCTTGTTCTTTTCAATGGAGTCAATCTCTTGGTTCATGGCTTGAACCCAATGTGGCTATTGAGATGCCTCTTTAAAAGATGTAGGTTGACATGACATGAATGAAAAAAGATTGTGTTGTTCAATGTCATCCAACTGCTGATGGATTTCTCTCAAACTTCGAGTTCTCTGATTTTAAAGTTCAAGGGATGAATTTCCATTGGAATTTGAGTTATCCTGTGAACTTTCAGATTGTCCTTGTACCTGCAATCTTGGAAGAGAAAGATGATGTGTTTGTTGTCCTGAATTATCTGTGTCTTCGGGATGTGACAACAATGGATCATGATTGTCCATTGGGTGATTTTCAGGCTCACTCCAGAACTTATTTTCAAGAAATTTTACATCTCTGCTGAAGATTAGCTTCTTTGAAATTGGATTGTAGAGTCTATAGGCTTTGTATGTCTCACTATAGCCAACGGAAATGCATTTCTCACTTCTAGCATCCATTTTCTTCCTTAATTCGGAAGGTATGTGAGCATATGCTATGCAACCAAATGTCCCGAGATGTGCAACATTTAGCTTTGTCCCACTCCATGCTTCTTGAGTGACCTTCATATTGAGACTGGTGGTTGGAGATCTATTCAGGAGATAAGTTGAGCATGCTACTGCTTCAACCCAAAATTTATTTGACAGACATTTCTCTTTGAGAATTCTTCTTGCCATGTTCATTATTGTTTGATTTTTCCTTTCATCCACTCCATTCTATTGTGGAGTATACCTAGATATAGTTTTCATGATGATGCCTTGTGATTTGCAGAAAATTGCAAATTCTTTGGAGCTGTATTCTCCTCCTCCATCTGACCTAAGAGCTTTTACATATTTTCCACTCTGTTTTTCAGCTTCAACTTTGAATTCTTTGAACTTTTCAAAGGTTTTAGACTTGTGTCTGAGAAAATAGATCCAAATTTTCCTGCTAAAGTCATCAATAAACGTTATAAAATAAATGCTACCACCTATTGACTCTATTTTCATTGGTCCACATAGGTCAGTGTGAACCAGTTCTAGGTGTTGTTTGGCTTGAGTTGAGGACTGTGGAAAGCTAGTTCTCTTATGTTTTCCAAGTATGCAAGACTCACATGGGGGATTTTTCTCTTTGAAGACAGGGAGACCTTTGACCATGGAGTGTTTATGTAGAAGAATTAGACTCTAAAAGGGTAGATGTCCAAATCTTGTATGCCAAACCATAGTTTCATTTGGAGTGGATGCATTTTGTGCATATGATTGGATCAGATTTGCAATTCTGAGGGTCAGGGGAAACATTTTATTCATGGCCATGTGGATTTCAGAAATCAGTTTTCTGTTGGGGGGTTTATCATATATCCCACATGATGCTCCTTCAAAAAGTACCTTCTAGCCATGTTCAATTAGTTATCCTACACTTAACAACTTATGTGTCAGATCTGGAACATGATAGACATTGTGTATGCCTTTCTTTACATTTTGTTTAGTAAGAATAGGTATAGTTCCTTTTCCTTGAACTTTGACTAAAGAATCATTTCCAAGTGTGATATCAGATGAAATTGAAGAATCAATGCATGAGAGTAAATCTTTGTTACTTGTCATGTGATTGCTGCAACCACTATTCAACAACCAAATATCTTTATGTTGTTCTTCAGTCTTGTGACATGAGAGAAACATACCATCTGAGGTTTCTCCTTCATGATTTGAGACATGTGCTATGCCTGAGAGCTGATCTGCTTGCTTCTTCCGGCATTCAAATCCATAGTGCATATACTTTTTGCAGTAATAGCATTGTATATTTGATTTGTCATTTGATCTTCTCCCTCTACCTCTTTGAGGCTGGAAATTTTGATTTTGGTTTTGTTGTCTGTGACCTTGAAAATTTTGATTCTGGTTCTATTGTCTGTGACCTTCACTTGAGTGATGGTTACTTTGATTTATCCCTCTTCCTTGATGACATCTTCCTTTGCCTCTCCCTCTGCTAAAGGAGAATTGAGTCTTGAAGGCATTGGCTATTGACTCATCTTCAAGATGTAGTCTGGTCTCATGTGTCAACAAGGAACCCATTAATTCATCTGTTGAAAAATTTGACAGATCCTTGGATTCAAGGATGGTTGAGACAACCATTTCAAATTTCTTTGGTAAACTTCTTAGGACTTTCTCAACAATTCGTTGATCAGGTATGGCTTCACCAGTTGATCTGGTTTACGATTCCCATGACCCTGGTCATAAACTGATCAATATTTTCAGACTTTGTCATTTTTAAAGTCTCGAAATGCGTCCTCAAGGTTTGTAGTTTGACTATTTTGACCCTGTCATTTCCTTGGTAGGCTGATTTAAGGATGTCCCGGGCCTGTTTTGAAGTAATAACGCCTGTGATTTTTGAGAAAATTGATTCATCCATTGAATTTTGAATCCAGAATTTTGCCTTATTTTCTCTGTTCCTTTGTGTTGCCTGAGCAGTTCTTGGTTGGTTGGTCATGGAAACAAGGTATGTTCGATCTGGTTTCACATATCCAAGATCCACTGGATCCCAGCACTCTTGTGCTTGCAATAAGGATCACATTCGAACAGACCAAAACTAAAAATTATTTCAATGAGTAATGGGTCCTTGAGTTGGTCCTAAATTGCTAGGCGTGGCCATCTTTTTAAAAAAAAAATTAACAAACAAAATAAATTGTTAGAAAATTTCATGTTTACGTGTTTCCTACACGTAAAACTAGGTCTTTGAAGTTATTTTAGTGACTTCGGACCGGAAAACGCGGGGTAGACCACTTCTTTGACTTCGATCTGGCTGGATCTAACTATCTGAATGCAAGATCTATTGATTTAGAGCTCTGAGCTCTTGTTTTTTGCAACTGTTGCAATTGTAGCCCCTCTAAAGGCGGAATCAAGCTTTCTGGGTTTACTCGAGAGCCAAAAATAAAAATTGAAGTTTAGCTTCTCATTTGACCGGGGGCTAAAAACCAGGTGCTCCGGGTCTTCTGACTTCGCGTGTTTCGATGCTAAAGGTCTCAATTCCTCCGAATAGTTGAATAACGGTCTCATTTCAAAGTTTGACGGTCCTCATTGATTTGAGATTAATGGTCCTCAATTACTTAGAGACTTCAGGTAATAGTCCTTTCTTACCTGTTGTTGTTGCTACAAAGATCAGCATTCCTCGTTGATTTGAGATCAACGGTCCTCAATTACTTGGGGACTTCGGGTGATATGAGGTGTACAACACAACAAACCTCCGAAGTGATAGATCTGTTGATGCATGTCCATAGCCTTCAAGGGATCAAATTTACTTCAGGACTTCAGGTAGATCTCGCTCCGCAAGACCTTTCGGAATGCTAAGTCTCCGAAGTGAGGGATATAGCGCCATGTGTCCTTGTTGATGGATAGTCCAGATGAACTCTAGGCTTCGGGCCTTCGAGAGTTCTGGCTTAGATCTTATCCTTCTTTCTTTCAAAGTGATTATCGCCGAAGTGCAAGATCTATGACCACGTGTACACTTCAATCAACAGTCTGGATCTACTTCGACTCTTCAGAGCTTCGAGAGAGATTTACTCCTTAGCCTCTATTGGCTTCCTCCCGGAGTACAAGATTGCTAGATGCGTGTCACTTGCTTGAAGATCAATGACCATGAGTGATTGTGGAGACTCAACTCGCTCACTCTTTAATCTCTTTGCTGATCTCCGCAAAGCGAAGATGCTTGTCCGTAGTGGGATCAATATCCGTTGTTGATCTGTTGATCTGACAATATCAACGATCTTGAGTGATTTCGGGCTCACAACTTGCTTGCTCTTTAATTTCCTCTCCGATCCCCACAATGCCTCCTCACCGTTGATTTCTCTCTGATGAGATTTGAAGGTCATGGCTTAATATTTTCTTGATTTGATGGCTGAGCTTGCTCTCGCCTCTATCTGACGACAGAAACACGTACTCATTTTCCGCGCACTCCTCGTCCTTTCTGAACTTGATTAATGGCTCAGATCTATTCGCAGAGCCGATCTTACCGCTGCTAAGTTTGTCTTTTGCTGTATGAACAAATACTTTCTTCTTAAGAAGGAATTTCATGAATATTTCATGAATTCTTTAAAAAGCTCACGGATCTTTAATTTTTGTCCTTCGATTCTCTTTCCACATGTCTGCTTCCACACGTTGTGATGTTTCCAATGATCTTTTGAGCGGACTGATGTCTCTACGCTCCTTTAGTGGACTGCAGACTGTTCTCCAAGATTCTTTAAACATTGTGTCCTTCTGCAACTGCTCTGCTTTTTTGCGCTTGCAATCTGCAACGATAGTTTGAGGGTATCATTGACTGCGACATGTTCTCCAATCACTGTGAAGAATCTTGCATCCCGTGTTCTCGTAGACAGTGTAAGTTCTACGCTTCTTAGGATCGGGTTTCTCTCTAGACTATGTGAAGAGGCTTACGTCTAAATCTCTGATACCATGACAAAATGAGAAACAAAGAATACAGAAAAAGAACAGAACGAAAATAGTATTCAATATATTCAGAAAACATATTTAAAAAAAGACAAAACACTGAACCAAATAGGCTCAAGCAAAATAAGAACATCAAGAAACAATTATACCACTGGCGAGGACAACTAGCAATGTACAATCACACTATTAAAGTTACATATATATATTTAACAGAATGAACTCCAACATATTGATTCTCATCAATATCAAAGGTAAAAGAAAAAAAATCTCAGACTAAATTACTAACTAGAAATATCTAACTACGACGTATTTATGCCAAACTAAAGATAATGCAATTAGAGAGACACTTTAGTCACGTCCTTTCCTTACCTAGTTTTCATGAGATAAAAACACAGTCGCCAGCGTCAATTGTCTAAGCCTTATTATGTTTATGTTTTGGCTGTTATATTATATTTGAATAGTTAGATCTGTATAATCTAAATATTCCAGAACTTTTAGATTAGAATTATCTAATTTGAATAATTCTATTGGACGGCCAAGTTTCAAGAAAAATGGATGACATGATGGCACAATCCATTGCGGCGAAAATTATCCGTGGCCATGTTCAAGAAAAATGGATGACATGATGTCACAATCCATTGCGGCCATGTTCATACCACTCCATTCAATATATTTGGAAATGGAGCTTCTCCGATAATAGATTACGGAGCCGTCATGGAAAAATGACAAGACTGCAAGTGTTTTATAAAACAAATATGGTGGCTTCTCATGTTATTATGAGTTAATATTTTCACTTTCCATATATCTCACGTTACTTTGGATTGGAATCCACTTGGTAAGCGATGTGAACATAAATTTGACATTGGTTTTGTAGCTGAAAAATAACCAAATTGGTGAATACAATAATTGAAAACGAACGTTCGGGGTTAGACAAATATTATAATTCTATTAAAAAATTGTGTAAAAATTGAAGGTGAAGAATGACTGGTTGATTCCTCGATATTGAATAATGTCGAGAGATACAGTGGGAGGGTTGACTAAATCTTAGCGAAGAAGCCATTCAGTCAAGAACTTGCCCATCTCTAGAATTTGCCATTTTAATTTGCATATAATGAATTAACATAAAATATCCGAATTAAGCATACTCTTGACCAAAAGCTGCATTGACCGTAAATTGCATCATTTAAAATAAGATATATTTATATCCTAGATTATACATGAAAATTATCATAATTATAATGAAATTAACAATGAAAATGATAAATCTACATCTTAAAAAAATAAAATTTAATAAAAAAAGGATAAGCCCTTTTGACTAGAATGGCCCAGATTCAAAACAAAACACAAACTTCCAAAACTCAAACGCTTCCTATGCTCCTCAATGACATAAGAAGCTTCTTTTATTTCCATCGCAGTCTACATAAATCGTCGAGGAGAAACATAAAACTTTCCTTTGGAGTTCGTCTGATGGAAGTAAGACGTTCGTTTGGAGTTCATGTGATGGAGTTGAGATATTAGTAGCGAATTGTTGGTGATTACATCGAAGAATTTTGAATTGGAGCAAGCTTGATCCTTTCATAATTTTCACATCATGAGCATTCTCTTCTTTTGAAGCAGATAATCGATTCCTTAGAGATGGAAATCACTCAAATTTTGCAACTTCACTTCCTCTCATAATTCTCACATCATGAGCATTCTCTTCTTTAGAAGCAGAGAATCGATTCCTTAGACATGAAAATCATTAAAATTTGCAACTTGACTTCCTTTCATAACTCTCACATCATGAGCATTCTCTTCTTTCGAAGCAGAGAATCGATTCCTTAGAAATGGAAATCACTAAAATTTGCAACTTGACTCTCTTTGAGTATGTGGAAAATCCATCAATGACCTCTAATAATCAGGGAACAAAAAAATCAGCCCATGAATTCCATGAATGATGACAGCTTTGGGAACTTATGGAAATTGAAGAACCCAACCCCCTAATGGGGAAAGAAGCAGAAGGAAGTGCCTTTAATTGTCATCTATAATATGTGTTATAGATCTACGTTAGGTTTGTTGTCTATAATATGTGTTATCGATCTACGTTAGGTTTGTTGTTTTTTAGGTATCTATAATATGTGTTAGGTTTGTTGTTTTTTTAGGTATCTATAATATGTGTTATCGATTTATCTTAGGTTTGTTATCTATAATTTTATCTATAAATTTATCTATTTATCTTTTTACATGATTTTTTAAAGTGTTGAAATTCTAAATTCCATAAACAAATAAAATAATTTATTTCATTTTCTCTTAAATATTAATCATACACATTATCTCCTAAACATTAATAGTATTATTTTTAATCTCTATATATTTATATTATTACAAGTTAAAAAATACCTAATTAACTTTTTATTAAATACATATCAATTTGTTTTTAACCCTAATGCTTGTTTGTTTCCCACATTATTGAACATTGA
>JZKD02S0018473.1:24892-38264 GCA_000966675.3 Picea glauca | reverse complement strand
TGATATGGCCCAAGTGGACAAATGGCTAGTACAACCAAGTTTACAATTATGCTCCATCATCACGGAGGAATGACAAGTGGGAAAAAGTTTACCACAGTTGGCGAAGAGTTGTTACACCTTTGAAGTAGGCAACCAAGTAGAGCCTTCCAGGTTGATAGCCCAGTTAGTGGAGAAGTGCATCTTTTGCATCAACCAGGTGAAGGGGCAAGTTTGTGGTGATAAATAATGACAGATGTTGACCTGTTCTATTTCTAGAGCTTGAAGGGAAGGGAAAGGAAGGTGCTCTGCCCTTACTAGGGAAGGCAAAGAGGAGGAGATAAAATTCTCCAATTTTCCATTTGTAAATGACAATTTTCCAGAATGATTGGAATTCTAGAGTTTCAGAAGTTTGTTTAAATGGAAGAAAGATTGTAATAGAAAAGGCTTTTGGCCATGAGTAGATTGTAGTAGAGAAAGTTATCTTAAGCTAGGATTAATACAAAGAGAATTGAAGACTCCATATTTCGTCAAGATTGAGTTATGTGTTTTTCCTCTGTATTTCATGCTTCATGTCATTTTTACATATATGTCTTTGATGAATGTTTTAACTACAATTTAGTATAACTTATACTATGGTGATTAGGTTCTAGGTATCTAGTTATTTACAGTTTTTCCTCTGTATCGGCTACTAGCAGGTACAAGACCTGTGAATTATTTAGATCTCTACATTATATGCTTTCATCAAGGTATTCCTGTCTTTTCTTCTTCTGCCACAACGTGGGATTTATCTGAAATTGATTCCCCACATTGTTGACAGCTCTATGTTTTCACTCGGTCTCAATATTTTAAACTCAGTTACGGAAAACGACCTTCATTTTCATTAAACCCTTCGATTGGCTTCACTGAATTTTCCCTGTATAATCTAAAGTTGAGATAAGCACTTTAAAGCATCCACCTTCTTTTAAAGCTCTGTTCTACCCATGACTGTACCCGTCATAAGACAACCCAATATCGAACCCGATCTATCGGATCAAACCAACATTGCTTTAAATATTTTCCATACCATACTCAAGACCGCCACCAGCCAGATAGAGCTCGAACGTTCATGGGCCGCCATCGAGCGAGATATCAACATTCAAGAATATTTGGAAGCTAGACAAAGACAACTCAAAGATCAGCCATAGATTCATCCCCCGAAGTTGTTTCTTCCCCTTTCTTTTCTTTCACTCTTTTTAGATGCTTAGACTCTACACTTTATAGCCTTAAGTGTAGACTCAGGAACAACATCTTTTTGGCATCGTTGTCAGGGATGGAGAATCGTAGTCACTTTCCCCCTGAGAAAACGACATTTCCAAGTTTCATTTTTTGATAGTGAACAAGGAGAGAACACCTTGTTGAGGATAAACCTTCATCATTCACTTGGCGAATCCACTCTTAAAGTAAGCTGGCATCATTTCGGAAGAACACCATACAAAACCCAGATGCCAAATAGATAGCGCCAGTTTCCGACCCTGAAAAGAAACTAAGACCAAGGGGCCTCTTTAAACAAAACGTGGTTGCATATCAACCCAAGTCTAATCAGTATCAATATAAGACCTCTTTCGAACCTTCATCCTCGCAAGAACTTCCTCTCAAGAAAATATCGGATAGTGCCATCAAAATCGAGATCTCTCTGACTACCTCTTACGTTACGAGGGGCAACACGCTTACCTCAAAGCTCATCCCTATTGATATCCCATCGACTCTCAATATAAACCCCTTTGTCACTCAAGGCCTGGAAGAAGTTTCCACGTACGCGGATTCGACACCGGTGGGTTCTCCCATTTACATATCCTGCAAGTCGGAGGAGCCGAGTCCATGTATACCTTCTTCTCCTTTCTTGTGTTTCGCCTCCCCTGGTAAAACGTTTCTCAATTTCTCCCTTTTCCATCCTGAGGAAGCTAAAGAGTCTCTTTACATATTTGCCAACCCTCTTTATAACTCACTGATTTCCTCTCCTAGGTTATCCATGGCCACCGCCGGAGGAGGAGCAGGGGGGATAGGAGGTTAGGGCCAGCAATTGCCTCCCAGGGTTTTCACCAAAGTAGCCACTAGATACGCCCCCTTGGTCCTTCCCATACCTCTCCATGATTTACCTAAAAACTATATGAAAAAATTACCCAAGTTCATAGGAGAAGGGGATCTAACAGTAGCTGAGCATATCAATTTTTTTGATCAATTTGTTGATATTCTAGGTCTCGAGCATGAGGATGTGTATTCCTGATTATTTGTCCAAACCTTCGAAGGACAGGTAAGGAATTTGTTTCAGAGCCTACCCCTAGGTTCAATCATATCCTATGAGGCACTAGAATACCTCTTTATCAAACAATGGGGCGAAAGAAAGGATCATTTATACTATTTGATTGAGTTCGGGTCTTTAAAGAAAAAGGGATCTGAAACTATTATGGAATTTATCCAAAGGTTTAAAAAGTTGTATAATAAGATCCCTGTTGAAGTTAAACCGTCTCAACCCGCCGCCAAAGTAACTTTCGCAGGAGCTTTTGAACCCGATTTCTCTCTACTATTAAGAGAAAGGAGAGGGGATGACCTAACCCGAATGCAGGACGATGTTGTGGAAATTGAGTCAAACATGATGGCTTTGGGTAAATTAAAAATGAAAATTGAGACGAGAAACAGGGAAACTAAATGTCTCAGAGAACAAGAAGGTCCCTTTGGATCTGGAAGATCCTCAGATGACAAAATGGATGACATGGCTAGGATAATAAAAGAACTATCAAACAAAATCTTGAGAATGGAGCTAGATCAATCCAAAGCAAATCAATTCGTTAAGAGAGAGGAAATCCCAATCCTCAGTTCCAACAAAGACAAATTAAAAATGAAGACCAAAAGATCCAAGCACCTCTGAAAAATGAAAATTTTATAGGGGAAATGATATGCAAGAGTTCGAAGACTTGGAAGAAGACGTAAACAACTTAGGCAACGACTGTGTACAACCTCACTTGACCAAAGAAGATTATGAGAAGTCCCTGAACATGGAACAATCATTGTTCAAAGACAAAAGCACCACTAATGAATTCACTTATCAAGGAATGGTCGACACCATAATGGTCGAACTCCAGCACAAGTACAATCTGAGGCCCAGAAACAAACCTGTGTCGACTACGCAACCCAAGAAAATTTTTCCTAGGGGCGAAATATATGAGCCCATCCAGAAAGAGATCGAGATGCAAAATAAAATAGGGGTAGATTAACATAATACCAATGTAAAAGGGGTTAAATCCCAAGCGAGAAAAAATAAGGTAGCTAAAATGCAGATACCCAAAACCAGAAACACTGAAATTAAAACAATGCTACTAAATAAAATGGATAGGAAGGAGTCTGAGGTTTCGGCCAAGGAAACAGATAAAAGCATGGGATTTTTCTTCCTAGAAAGCAAGATAAAAAGGACAAAGATACCCATACATTTGGTCGAGTTGGAGAAGAATCCTGTGTACCGAAACCAAATAACCAAGATGATATATTTTTCAGATTCGGAGAGTCACTCCGATATAATAAATCTGGAAGATAACACGCCTAATATCACTTTTGGTCCACATTTTGAAGGTGCCAGAGATACTGTCACCCCTTTCTATATTACCCTGAAAGTGAACGATCGACTGTTGCATAATTGCTTTCTGGTCTCCAGGGCCTCTCACAACGCAATGCCCAAATCTATTATGGAGAGACTAGGCCTTGAAATGACTAGACCCTATGGAGATATTTACTTGTTCGATTCAAGGAGAGTTAAGTGCATGGGCATGATTAAAGATCTAGTAGTCACCCTCGCCCAGGTTTCGGCAAAAAATGTCCTAATGGACGTAGTTGTCACCGATATACCCCTAAAGTATGGTTTACTATTATCTAGATCTTGGGGAGCCAAGCTCGGGGGATCCCTTCAGCTAGATATGACCTATGCCATGGTCCCTGTTTTTGGTGGACAGTTCACATGGTTATATAGAGAAACATGTTTGTCATATACGGTAAGTGATCCACAGAATCCTAACAATTACCCGATTTACATCGCCGATCAAGACCCGAGAAATTGTATTTTGTCCTTTGATGATACTGAAGAAAGTTGTGCAGAAGAAGGTGACATCAATGAAATCAGAACCAAAAAGACAGCTAAAAATAAGCACATCACTGGAACTTGGAAAATGTTGTTTGATGGAGCTTTGTCGTGTGAAGGAGCGGGTGCGGGAGTGCTTTTCGTAGCACCTAAAAATGAATTTGTTGTCCCTTTCTCATACAGGCTACAATGGGACGTAGACTTCACAAACACTGTTTGCAAATATGAAGCTCTAGTCCTGGGTCTGGAAGCTGCCAAGAAGATGAACATAAGGAACTTATAGGTCTATGGAGATGTTGAACTAATTGTGAAGCAAGTAAATCGACAATATCAGGGAAAGCACCCAAGATTGAGGTTTTACATAAATTGTGCCTGGAATCTAATGGAAAATTTATTTTCATCGGTAAAGGTTCATTTCATCCCACGAGCTGAAAACCAGCAAGCCGATTCACTGGCCAAAGTGGCTTTGAATTTCGTACCCCCTACCACTTTCAAATTAAAGTACCACATAGAGGTAAGGCATAGACCATCCATACCAAACAACATACAACACTGGCAGGTCTTTGAGGATGACGAATAGATCATAAAGTTCCTAGAAATGGTGGGTGATTTCTCCGAAACCCACATTGACCAGGAGAACCAAAACAATCATACCTGGATTATGCAGGAAGAGGAGGAGCCCCAGGAGTTCTGAGAAAAAATTCCAAATCATCGCCTTCTAGTGTTAAAAAGTAATAAGATCCCTAAGGGCTTGATACCTCTGGAAAGGTTGTTTGATCAAAATGACATGCCTCTGAAGTCCACCTTGCAGCCCCAACTGGAGGAGGTCGAAGAATGTGACGTGGGCACCACCAAAGAGCCTAGAATAGTGAAGTTATCAAAGTACCTTCCTCCTCATATAAAAATCAAGTATAAGGACTTACTCGGGCGATATAAAGATGTCTTTGCATGGTCTTACGATGAGATTAGAAGCTATTATACCTTTGTAATTGAGCACAAGATACCTTTGAACCTGGTGTTAAGACCTTCAGACAAAATCTCATACAAATCAACCCTATTTTACTGCCTGTGGTCGAAAGAGAAGTGAAAAAGCTATTAGATGCAAAAATTATTGTACCTCTTAGGTACTCTGACTGGGTGGCAAACTTAGTCATGGTTAGGAATAAAAGTGGGGAGATCAGGCTATGCATAGAATTTAGAAATCTAAACAAGTCCTCCCTCAAAGATAACTATCCTCTACCTAAAATGGATCACGTTTTGGAAAAAGTGGTCGGGGAAAATAGGATGTCGATGATCGATGGGTTTTTTGGTTATAATCAAATTGCCGTCAACGAACATGATAAAGAAGAAACATCTTTCACCACCCCTTGGGGCACATTTATGTATGAAAAAATGCCTTTTGGTATGGTGAACATAGGTGCTACCTTCTAGCATGCTATGGACATTGCCTTCATCGGTGAAAAAGATAAATTCGTGGTTATCTACCTCGACGACCTGACTGTCTTCTCCAAATCCGACGAAGACCATATGTTGCACCTGAAGTAAATGTTTGAAAAATGCTGAAAATTTGGTTTTTCTTTAAACCCCAAGAAGTCTCACTTCGTGATGCAGGAAGGTAAACTCTTGGGCCACATTGTGTCTCGAGATGGAATCAAAATCTACCCTAAAAGGGTGGAAGCTATAGACACCATAAATATTCCTAGGAATATAAAAKAAATTCARTCATTTTTAGGAAAAATAATTTTTTTGAGAAGATTTATCCCAAACTTTGTTGAAATYGTGAAATTGATCACAGATATGCTCAAGAAGAACAACAAAGTGAAATGGACAGTGGAGGCTAAAGCGTCATTTGCACGCATCAAGAAAGTTATCAACGAAGCACCCGTATTAGCAAGCCCTGATTACCTAAAGGATTTCCTGATTTTCTCATTCGCCTCCGAACACACAGTGGCAACAGTACTCCTCCAGAAGAATGAAGAGGGTTTCGCGCAACTAATAACCTTTTTTAGTAAAAGTCTCAGAGATGTTGAACTAAGATATGATATAATAGAGAAACAAGCATACGCTATGGTTAAGGATTTGAAGGCTTTTAGAACTTATGTGCTTTACTCCAAGATAATCGCATATGTTCCCACAAATTACATGAAGGATATATTGGTTTAGCCTGATAGTGATGGAAAAAGGGGTCGGTGGCTCGCTAAAATTCAAGAGTTCGACCTAGAGGTAAAACCAACGAAACTAGTAAAAGGACAAGGTCTGGTTAAGCTCTTGGCAGAATCAAATTTCAGAGCACTTGGAATAAATAACCTGCAGGGATACGAAGGACATGGGGACGTAAACGAGCCCAATGACCAAATAGCTATCTCCAGAATCGAAGAAAAGTTTTCCCTTTTAGATTGGTATAAAGATATAGTGTCCTACCTACTAACCCTGAAATGCCCTAGCGATCTACCTCCAGCCAAAGCCAGGACACTGAAACTACATGCAATGAAGTATTGTATATCCGAAAGTCAGCTGTACTGGAAGGACCCCTTAGGATTCCTACTAGTTTGTTTGGTAGAATCAGAAACAGAGGGGGTCATAAATGAATTCCATGAAGGGGTGTGCGGGGGGCATCACGCCTGGAGGCCTATTGCTTATAAAATCCTGAGGGAAGGATATTATTGGCCTAAATTTTTCTCGAATGTCAACATCAAATTCAAATCCTGCAACCCTTGCTAGTTGTTTGCAGGAAAACAAAAGCTCCTAGCGCTACCCCTGTTTCCTTTCGAAACCAAAGCCCCTTTTCAACAATGGGGGTTAGATTTTATAGGCTAAATCAACCCACATTCCATTGCTCAACACAAATGGATCCTCACCGCCACAGATTATTTCACCAAATGGGTGGAGGCTATTCCCACTAGGAAGGCGACCAATTCAGTGGTGATAGATTTCCTAGAAGAAAGCATACTGTTCAGATTTGGCTGTCCCCAAAAAATAGTGATGGATAATGCCCAGGCATTCAAGTCTATGGCAATGGCCAGCTTTTGACAAAAATATAACATCATATTGGGCCACTCCACAACATATTACCCTCAAGGTAATGGGTTAGCCGAATCATCAAATAAGAGTTTGATTACCATAATTAAGAAGGTACTAAGAAAAAACAAAAGATTTTGGCATGTACACTTAAAATACGCCTTATGGACAAATTGGATAGGTACAAAGAAATCCATTGGTACTTCTCCTTTTAAAATGGTGTACGGTAATGATGTGATTTTACCTATAAATTTGGCGCTCCTTGTAATGAATCTCTAGGAATATGAGAGAGAAGAGCCAAACCACATCACTAGAAGAATAAATCAGCTGATTGAGGTCCAACAACACAGGACCGAGGTAGACGCAAGGATGCAGAAATACCAGGACAACATGAAAGCGTTGTTCCATCGTAAAGCCAAAAACAAGGATATTATCCTCGACGATTTGGTTTTGAAATGGGATGTCAGGAGGGAAGATTCAGCAAAACATGGTAAATTTGATCATTTTTGGTACGGACCGTTCAAAGTCTCAGCTTCTGAAGGGAAGAATTCATTTATGTTAGAGAATTTGGATGGTATGACTCTTAGTGCCCTTGTCAACGGGCGTTATTTAAAGCACTATATGCAATAAATCAGTTCCAAACCTCCATTGTATATACCGGTTTGTTTTCTCTTTTCTTTTCATAACATTTTGCAGTAATTTCACTTTCATCTTGAATAAAATAGGTTGTTGATTTCCTAAAAGTAGAGACATAATTTTTGACACCCAGAATCCCATAAATTCTGAAGACCTAATACTCTTCGTGTTGTTTCATACAGGCCTCTGAATTATAGCCCAAACTTTGAAAGGAGAAAGGGACAATCAGGTATCCAGAAATTGACCCACCTGAAACAGGTGATAAAGAATGTTTTTTCAAGAAGAAGATGAAGTGGTAAGGAAAAGAGATGAATTTATAGAGTATCTGGGTTTTCAAATGAATATCAAATTAAATGCAGTAGTAGTCTCACAAGTATGATGTGTTCACCTGAGCCGGGATTGCATGATAACATCCGATTTTTTGGGGGCCCATGACCTACTCACTTTCCCTTTTTCACCATTGGCCCTTTCTCCTTAAGCTCTGACACCTACCCATACCATCCACAGAGGAAAAGAGTTTCCCGCTTCCATTTGGGAAACTGGTGAACGACTCCGGAAGTAAATTGGTCTTCACAGCTTCTCGGTCCCCTATTGAACAAGGAATGCATGGGCAGACCTTAACTCTCTTAAGTCTTTCAATAGTTTTCAAAGGAAGACCCCTGGAAATGAATTCCCCCATTTTTTCCTATGATCTAGGGCGTTGTGAAGGTTAAGAGAAAGTTGGTCCAGAGCACTCAAAGCAAGTTGTCAGGCCTCTGTTGCAAATTTTACACAGATATCACCCTGGGTATTACTTATACAATTTGATTTCCCCCACTTCAGTTTCCAAAAAGTAAAATATAAGACAAATGGTGAAATGAAATTCATAATTGATTTCACCCATCTAGTCCAAAGAGATGATGAAAGGAAATTCATAAAATGATTGCCCTCATCTTAGCATTTAAA
The DNA here is from genome assembly GCA_000966675.3 of Picea glauca. NCBI lineage: Eukaryota > Viridiplantae > Streptophyta > Pinopsida > Pinales > Pinaceae > Picea > Picea glauca. Next base: position 29,581 of record JZKD02S0018473.1, on the reverse strand, counting down.
TGCATAACTACCCTTTGAAGTGGTGAAAGGAAATTCAATAAAGGGGACCAGATAACTTCATCGGGGTACTGAACATGCTCGCTGGCAGTGAAGCAATGTCTAAAGATATATGTAAGGTTGTCATACATAAATCATACTATGTTCTGGTAATTAGCTTTCTCAAAACTGGATCTACACCTCAGGTTCGTTGTAGGTCTCCCTGATCAAAAACATGAATTATAATTTGTTTTGATGCAATGTGAAACCCATAGGACCTGTTGAATTTCCTAATATTTCTTTAGACCACCTTGAGCAGACCTGGTTTCAGTGTCGAGGAAGGGAAAGTTACCGTGGATTGAGGCTGAGCTTAGAAAGCGTTCCAGGTTTGAAAGCTTTCCAGAATTCAATTTGGAACCTCAAGGTTCTCTCCATATCCTCTTTCCCAATCAGTTTCTCAAAAGTGAACTGATGACTCCATTTACCCATACAGGCACTCAGTCTACTGTTCTTCTTGTCCCATGAGGAGACGAGATCCCTAGTTGGAGCCTATGTTGGAGCCGCCTTCTTCTAATTAAGTGAGATGTTATATTTAATCCTAGAAATCTAGTTTCGGGAGTTCGCTTATTTCGCAATGTTTCCCACTGTCCTTAATATCCTGACACGCAAAGTGGCGATAATGGTTTTAAAGTTTACCCAGGTTAGTGTTAGGAGTAAATCACTTTAAACCTTAGTTAATAACTGTCAGGAATTCGTGACTCGGTGATCGCTCTCACAAAAATCAATACCTTTGTAGCTCCGAGTCGCGAAGTCACGATATTCATTAATTAAGCGTGGATTAATTAAGAGCTTAAGTCAGATCACAAATAATTAACTAAATCGCATCATCGTGATTTTGGGTTTTGGGGGCTCGAAGGCTAGGATTGAAATCTTTCGATACGACGAATTCCGAAAAGGGGGTATTAAAGACTAAAACACACTTGATTAAAGGAGATAAACTGGATTAATTGACGCATTAAGCAACTTTTAACACACACCGTCTACAGAGTAAGTTTTAAATGTTTTTGCGTTTGTTCATGTTATGACTCATCAAACATTTATGGCATTTATTTGAACTGCGACGAGGTGACAGATAGTAGGATCTCATTTTTACTTCTAAATATTTCTATTAAGCGATTTGACCATTTTTTTCGCAAGGACACCAGGGGTTTAAATGACCAAGATAGAGAGTTTTTCCTTCATTATTTCAGTTCTCATTTCTATTTGCGTGCAGAGCCATTTTACCAGGTTAACCATTGTTTGTGATTTTCAAATCTTTTCGATAGGTGGTCCAGTTGCAGGTTTCACTATCATGGCTCCACGAAAAATGCCCAAGTCATCTGTCGAGATTTCAGGTCAAGGTTTAGATGTTGTTTCCAATACCTCTCCCCGAAGTATTAATTCTATCAAGACATGGTCATACGTTTCCAACATCTTGCAATATGAGTCGATAAACTGTTCGAATGATTCTAGCGACAACGAGAAAGATGATTTATCAACCAAATACAAAATCATCGCTCAAGCAGAGATGCACAAAATAGCGGCGAGGCCCCATCTTCTTCCCTATTGTGATATGATCAGGTGGGCACTGGACCATGTGGGCATCCTGACCAGGACGATTATCAACGAACAAAAGGTGACGATTGGTACCTTCAGGCCAGAACATTTGTGGGCAATGTATAAACTGTCACCCACGTCGAACCTTACCTACAATGTCGAATTCCTAGAAGGTTTCAAGAAGAAGGAGTGCGAGAAGTATGCAAAAAGTTTGTCTGATCTGATCAAAGATTGGGTCTCACACCTCACAAAATTCAGGGCTGACACCAATGGGATCTATTCGATTTCTTCCTTGGAGTCACAGTTCAAGCACATAGCGATGATGACTTGTAGGTTGTATCAGAAGGAAGACACTACCCATTTTTTCCTCCCATGGGTGCCACTCATTCATACAGTCGCTGAGGGTTTCTCCTTCAACTGGGCCAAATTGTTGTCCGACAGTCTGACCAGTCAAATTACTCAATATCGAGCATAGAGAGAGCAAGAAAGCAACTTCATTCTTTATGTCTACTTACATCATGGATGTCATCTACTTCATGAAACCCTTCCCACTAATGAACTGGATCTAGGTTCCATCTAATACAGAGCCTATCCATGTCTACTGCTCGAAGATTTGGGAGGATAAGGCCAAAGAATTCAAGTACGAGATCTTCAACTGGGTAATGGTGCCATTGCATGTTGCCATCTTTGGCCAGCCATCTCCCAGAATGTCAGATAGCATCGTGACCAACCTAAGAATCATGGAAGATTGGTATCTAGAGGCAGAATTTTCATATATCAAGGTTTTTGTCACCTCTGTCCCTCCATATGCTCTCCCACTATTCCTGCCAGATAAGCTATTGTGTCGTGAGATCGCCACACAGACTGTGCTCGGCAAAATAAGCAAAGAGCTCAAAGGAGTATAAAAAAAGGTATGGCCACCCTTTCCTATTCATATTGGTGTGTATTCCTTGTTAGATTTTGGCCATGCCAAAGCCGAGGCTACGACTTTAGAAGAAATGAAGCTGGTGAATATCGAGTTCAAGAAGCATGAACCTAGTAAGGTTGTGAATAATCACCTGGCAAGTTGCGGCCTGAAGAGATATGAACATGAGGATTCCCCTCATGTTGAAATATTCCAAGGCGCAAGGTCCTTCTCTGAAGTCCTAAGTCAGATTCAAGCCCTACCACCCAGAGATATGGCCGAATTTTTGAAATTCCAGGAGCACTGACGAAGTTGTCTCCCCCAGAGTTTACAGGGTGAAGCCCTAAAGCTTCCAGTTACAAAGCAGATGGAAGCCAAAGGTGAAAAGGACTCGAGTCCTAGTAGGAATAAGAACCAAGGGAAAATAGGGGAGGCTAGAACCTCAGAGAAAGGAGCTGAAGTCCCCCACAAGCAGGAAGGAAACCCCGAAAAGGGTACTCTAGGAAAGAAGGCACAAGGCCAAGAAGAGATACCCTCCCAGGGATCAGGCGACTCACTGTTGCTCATGTCAAACAAGCTTGTCACAGAGGTCACCCCGAAACAACCATCCAAGGAAATCGACAGTCCGATTGCTATTATCACACCCTTACAGTTCACAAAGGGGAATTCTGATGTAGGGTGGATTTTCAATGAAGACCTGACACCCATTTCTGTAGAGGAGCTGCCTCCTAACGAATTTTTCTTTGAAAAAAGAAGAAAGGCTGTGGTGAGGCAAGAATTATATCAAAAAGAGGGCGTAATGGCTAAAAAATTTAAAATCATGACAGATGGGAAGGCCGTGAAAGAGGAAGAATTCACAGAGGAGATAGCTGGGACACTAGGGGCTTATGCCACAGCTGGCGAAGAGTTGTTACACCTTTGAAGCAAGAAACCAAGTAGAGCCTTCCAGGTTGATAGCCTAGTTGGTGGAGAGGTGCGTCTTTTGCATCGAGCAGGCAAAGGGGCAGGTTTCTGGCACTAAATAATGACAGATGTCGACTTGTTCTATTTCTAGAGCCCGAAGGGCAGGGAAAGGAAGGTGCTCCCCCCTTACTAGGGAAGGCAAAGAGGAGGAGATAAACGCTCCAATTTTCCATTTGTAACTGACAATTTTCTAGAATGATCGAAATTCTAGAGTTTCAAAAGTTTGTTTAAATAGAAGAAAGATTGTAATAGAAAAGGCTTTTTGCCATGAGTAGATTGTAATACAGAAAGTTCTCTTAATCCAGGATTAATACAAAGCAAATTGAAGACTCCATATTTCGTCAAGATTGAGTTATGTGTTTTTCCTCTATATTTCATGCTTCATGTCATTTTACATATATGTCTTTGATGAATGTTTTAGCTACAATTTAGTATAACTTCTACTGTGGTGATTAGGTTCTAGGTATCTAGTTATTTATAGTTTTTCCTCTGTATCGGCTACTAGCGGGTACAAGACCTATGAATTATTTAGATCTTTACATTATATGCTTTCATCAAGGTATTCTTATATTTTCTTCTTCTACCACAGCATGGGATTCATTTGAAATTGATGCTCCACATTGTCAACAACTCTATGTTTTCGCACTCAGTTTCAAGATTTTAAACTCAGTTATAGAAAATGGCCTTCATTTTCGTTATACCCTTCGATTGGCTTCACTGAATTTTCCCTGTATAATCTAAAGTTGAGATAAGCACTTTAAAGAATCCACCTTCTTTTAAATCTTTGATCTCCCCATGACCGTACCCGTCACAAGAAAACCAAATATTGAACCCGATCTATCAGATCAAACCAGGATCGCTTTAAATATTTTCCATACCATACTCAAGACCCCCACCACCCGGACAGAGCTCGAATGTTCAGGGGCCGCCATCGAGCGGGATATCATCATTCAAGAATATTTGGAAGCTAGACAAAGACAACTCAGAGATCGTCCATAGCTTCATCCCCCCAAGTTGTTTCTTCCCCTTCCTTTTATTTCACTCTTTTTAGATGCTTAGACTCTACACTTTATAGCCTTAAGTGTAGACTCAGGAACAACAGGAGGTACTCCGCATATTTTGTCTTGAATGTGGATGTAACCTTATGTTTACACTACTAGGCACTTAACTTTGTAATGGGTTTTTATAAAGTTGTTAGAAAGTGGTTCTTTTATTAAAGTGACTTTTTAATAAAGTGTACCTTCTAATTT
>JZKD02S0018473.1:9388-21927 GCA_000966675.3 Picea glauca | reverse complement strand
ATTCCTGCTTGAGCTTTTCTGATGTTTGTTTCTCCATGGTGTAGCTTGTCTAGTAAGAATACTTGAGCTCCTGAAGGCTCTCAACCTCCTTTTTCAGTCTGTTGATTTATGTTCCTTGTAAGTTCATCTCCTCCATGGATTTTGCTAGCTCCACAGTTTTTTCCAGAGCTGTCAGTGGGGTGGTTGATGGTATTTTTGTTGTGGTGGTCGTTGCTATAGTTGTTGTGATAACTCTTGTGAGGGGAACTACACTCAGTGGAATGACTTCCATAGGTGTTGTTTGTTCCTTCTCCTTTACCAATCTCTCTAGCTCAGCTTCCATCTCTCTTAACTGTGCATTCTGCTCCATGATCAACTTGAGAATTTCATCCTTTTCACCTTCTGTCTCAGCTATCTCCTTTGCCTGTGCATCTTCTGTAGGTGGCAGTTTTAGTTTTTTCCTCAGAGGTCTATGTTAGTATTCTTTTTCTTAAGAATCTCCTCAAATTATTTCACATTATAGGGATCATACCCAATCTTGAGCACCAATTCTTCTAAGGACTTAATTATATTGTCCTTTGCAAAAGATGATATCTTCTCCAATTTGAACTGAGTCTGAACGTTGTTCAGAGAAACCTGTAACTTAGCAACAGAAGTAGAATCATTTGCCAATGTAGAGAAAACCATTTATCTCATTTGCCTGTGTAGATCCATCTAATCAGCTGGGTGTACATCTCTGGTGTTGAACTGAAAAGTTGCCCTTTTGTAATTAGTTATTGCTTTTGGATCAGGCACTTGTGCCTGCAAAAAGGCCATGTGCATTCTGCCTTTCTCTGTATCAAAATCTGATAATAGTCTATACTATGATGTGGACATTTTCTTCCAAAATTGAGCATAGGTGTTGCTGGTCAACATCTGATTCTTCTTCTTGATCATATAGTATTTCTAAAAAATACTCAATTTTGCACCTCCTTTATTCAGTTGGTTGACTAGTGAAGTGTCAGTCTAATTCTTGGATGAAGAGGTAGACATGATCTGTTGGTTGCTTGAGATAAGAGTTGAATGATCACCTTTCATAATTGTAGTGGACTGGGTTTCCTTTTCACCAATCATGTCAGTTGTATGAATAGTTTTTGGTTGTTTGGTGTGTACCTGGAAATCCTCAACCGAGACTTCTGTGACTGAAGGGGAAGTGTCCTTTCTGGGTCTTTTCTCCTTTGTTACTTGTGGTGTGGTTGTTTGTGAGATAATAACTGAAGGATACTGTCGTTCTACCTCTTCCAGAGTGTTCACCTCCCACTCTGTTTGATTCACAAACTTCTCTATCTCAGGCTTGGGTGTATGAACATACGAGATATTCATCTCATCCGTAGATCTAGGTGACAATAACTCTGTCGTAGATCTATGCACCATTTTTAATCTTCGGGCGTAATTTAATATGTGCAACAGAACTTAGGCTTAGTTCTTTTTGTGGGTTTTGTGTGCTGCTTCCCTTGCTTTTGTCACCATGGGGTTAGGAAAACACCTCAAACATCAGAATCATACATTTTATTCAAACACCATACAAACTTTATTAAAAGAAAATGTGGCTATCATGTTTCCTATCCTACCTACCTACACCTTTAGCCCATATTAAACTGTTGGGCTAAGAAATTACTCTATCATGGGGCTGTTTGATCAGGATTGAACAGTCTAATCAAATTTATTCACTAACTAACCTATCTACATGGCTAAGATTAAACAGTTTAGCCAAGCGTATTCACTAATCCTATCAACATCAATTCAAAAGGACCTGATTGTGTTTAAATAGTATGGATCAAGTCATTTTTATTGCATGGGGCTTTGTTCATTTTTTCTTCTATGCCCTCTTTTATTCTCTTTTCATTTTTTCATGTTCTTTTTTCTTATTTTTTCTTTTCTTTTCTTTTGAAATCATTTGCAGGATGAAACATTATTTGAAATCCAAAAAACATTACAAGGATAAAATTTTCAGTCACTAGTTGATCCTATAAATTATAGGGTTATAACAACGGCTCCACCTGGATATGGTACTCTCCTTGTGAAGTGCCAAGAATCCTACTTCCTGGTGTCTTGAAAAATTTACTCCAGAACTTCTTTCGCTACTTGATCTATTTTATTTTTGAAAATTTTTATGACATTGTCCAGTGGCTCAGGGCCTTCTCTGTGGGCTTCAACCATCTAATCAACGTCACCCATTCATAAACTGCAAGTAAAGGAAAATGTTTTGTACAATGGGAATGTGTGGCAAGTGCCTTTATTGAGGTGGTGAGTAGTGCTTCAACATCCTTCCATTCATAGGTCCGCCTGACAGGTCTGTACAATCACTGTTCTTGAGCAGAAAAGTGTTGTTTCCTCTAAATGCTTGGATCATGAAGGGGCCTCTCCATAGGCTATCAAAATTTTCATGTTTACCCTTATCTTCATTCCTAGCATCCCACCTCAGTACCAAATCACCTAACTCAAAATCATCTTCTTTAGTTCTTTTGTCAAAAATATTTTTGATGTTCTCCTGGATGACCTAAATTTTGTTGTATACCTCTTCCCTGGACTGTTGCAAATTGATCATCTGGTTTATTCTTCTTTGGGAATCATTTGGCTAAGCTTGCATCTCTTGCAAAAGTTTCATGACTAGGAGCCCCAAAGAGGTAAGAAAAATTTCTTAAGTACCATAGACCAACTGGTATGGAGACATACCAATTGACCTCTTAGTGGTTAGTTTGTCATCCCAAAGCACGAAAACTAGCTTGTTATGCCATGACTTCTTATTTTCTTGTAGTGTCTTCTTAATGATATTCACCAGGGTTTTATTGGAAGACGCAGCCAACCCATTTCCCTGAGGGTAATAATCTGTGGAATGCCCCAATGTAATGTGATACTGGCTACAAAAATCTATGAGATTTTTGGACTAGAAGGTTGTTGCATTGTCAGCTATAACTTTTCTAGGGCATCCAAAACGAGACAAAATATGATGTTATATAAATTTAATGATAACAGAATCAGTAGCTTGCCTGCATGGTACAACTTTGATCCATTTCGTAAAATATTCAGTGGCAGTGAGAATCCACTTTTGTTGGCCAGAAGAAGGAGGGTGTATTTCTCCGACGAAATCCAAACCCCATTGCTGGAAAGGAGCTTCAACAAAGATGGGTTTGAGAGGCAAGGGCAGGAGCTTATTTTTACCTTCAAACACTTGACATTTATGGCACAAGGTGACTTGTTGATGTACATCCATGAACAATGTGGGCCAGTAGAATCCAACTCTGAGGATCTTATTTGGTGTAGTCTTCCAACTCAAATTCCCACCACAATCTCCTGCATCAAAATCTTGTAAAACCTTGTCAGCTTCGTCTTTTAATAGGAAATTTAACAAAATACCTCCAGGATCTTTCCAATAAAGATTACCTTCTAGAATACAAAACTTTAATGCTTTTAATTTCAAAAACCTCGCTTTGGTTTTAGTCAGACCAGGGGGAGATTGTAAATTGAGCAAGATAAATATCAGGTCTGCGTACCATGGAGAGTCTAGAAATACCTCCTTCATGCTTGGAGTCGCCTGCTCTCCCTGCTCATCAACTATAGCTAAGAAATTAATATCTAGAGCATGGAAATTAGATTTAGCCATCAACTTTGCTAGACCTTGACCTTTGATTAGTTTAGTAGGATTAATCTCTAAATTGTATTCTAGAATAACAACAATCCACTTTCCTCTTCTATCATCCAGATTATCCTGAGTTAGAATATCCTTTACCACTGCATTTGGAACATAGGCAATGGTATGGGAATGGAGAATATAGACTCTGAAGTCTTTTATGGATTTCACCAAGGCGAAAACTTGTTTCTCCATTATATTATAATTTAACACAACATCTCTCAAGGATTTACTGAAAAAGGCTATGGGTTGTTCATACCCTTCGCTATTTTTCTGTAGTAGTACTGCTGCGATGGTGTGTTCAGATGCAAAAGAGAAAAGGTAAAAATCTTTGGCAAAGTCTGGACTAATCAACACTGGAGCTTGTTTAAGTGCATGCTTAACCTGTTCAAAAGATTGCTTGGATTCAGTGTTCCATTTTATTTTTGTGTCCTTTTTCAACATATTGGTGATGTTCCTGAGAAGCTCGGCCAGGTTGGGTATAAATCTCCTTAGGAAGTTTATTTTGCTAATGAAAGATTGTAGCTCTTTAATATTCCTAGGGTGTTCCAGTTTTTGGATGGCCTCTATTCTGATGGGATCTATTTTGATTCTATCCTTAGAGATTATGTGTCCCAAAATTTTGCCTTCTTCTAACTCAAAAAGGATTTTCTTAGGATTCAAATAAATCCCAAATTTTATGCACTTCTCAAACACTCGTCTAAGATGCTATAAGTGTTCTTTGTCGGATTGGGAGTAAATAGTTATGTCTTCCAGATAAATGACTATAAACCTGCCAAGATCGTCCACAAAAGCAATGTCCATTGCTCTTTGGAAAGTGGCCCCAGCATTCATCAAACCAAAAGGCATCTTCACGTACATGAAGGTTCCCTAAGGTGTGGTAAAAGTTGCTTTCTCCTGGTCGTCTGGGTGGATGATAACCTAGTTATAGCCTGAGAAACCTTCTAGTAAGGAAATTCGACTGGCTCCAACTACCTTTTGTAATATGTGGTCCATTTTGGGAAATGGGTAATTGTCTTTTAGGGAGACCTTTTTCAGGTTTTAGAAATCAATGCAAAGCCTAATTTCTCCAGTTTTCTTTCTAGTCAGAACCAGATTAGAAACCCATTTGGAAAATATTAGGGGAACTATGAATTTAGCATCATACATCTTTTTTATTTCTTTCTCTATCAAGGGAAGTCCTTTGGGATTTATTCTCCTAAGTTTCTGCCTAAAAGGTTTGTGTTCTTCTTTTATATAAATCTGATGTTGTATGATACTTGTGTCATAGGATTTTACGTCTTCACAACCCCAGGAAAAAACATCCACATATTCCTTAAAAAGTTCAATGTATTTGCGTTTTTTCTCAGGGGGTAGAGATTTGGAAAGTTTTATCATCTTGGGTTTTTCTTCTGTTCCTATGTTTCACTCTTCGACCTCTTTACCACTAGCTTCAATTTTTGGTTTTTTGTCTATGTTGTTAAAATCGAACAAGTCTTTTAGCGGTACTAGACCTCTAGGTAACACATTACTTTTCAACTGTAGAATACTAGAATCTATCTCATTTTCATTCAATTCCTTTGCATCTACTTTACTTTCATTGAACTCTTTGGAATCTACATTATTTACACTACCACTTTCAGAAACAGATTTATTTACAATCTCGTCATCATTTTCTAAATCTATGCTTGTACATTCGAAATCATTCTTACACTGTAGAAAGTCTTCAATTTGATCATCATTTCCAAATACCTGCTAGTATCTGATGTTGTCAAGAATGGTTGGTCTACACTTCACCTCTACTGTGTACTTGCGCATGGGCCGAAAAGGAATTTTATAGGTAGTTGCTGACATAGCTAGCCAATCTGCTAGTATGTTTTGTCCTCTAGGCATTACCTGCAAGTTGATTTCAGTAAAGAAATAAAGAGAATCCAAAAAAACATTCCTATAAGCCCTAATCCTGGGGTGTTTAGCTGCATACTCACCTTTGATTTTCTTGATAATCAGTTTAGAATCACCCCTTACCATGATTTGTTTGGCACCAACTTTCTTTAGTATTTTCAGACCGAGCATCAGATCCTCATACTCAACTACATTATTAGTACATTGGAAATTCAGTTTGTAAGAATGACTCTCGGAATACCTTGATCTGTGATTATGCAACCAAACTCCATCTCCCACTCCTTCTTTACTCACAACACCATCGAAATCCATGCTCCAAAAATTTGTTGGCAGTTCCTCCATCTCTACCATTTCCACCCTTCTTGCCTCAATGATTGATTTAATTTCTTTCGAATCATGTGTATCATCTTCCAGCCGAGCAATTTATTCTTCCACATCACCATCATTATATAGAATGAAAGATTCTAGATCAGAGTGCGCAGAGTATAATGGATAGTTATGCGGCTTCCTGACTACTGACCATATACTTCATCAAGGTTTCTCTATATAGTCTTCTCTGATGTCTAAATAACGGGATAGTAGTATAGGACATATCTAGCTGTAGGCTTCCTTTCAGCTTAGCTCCCCATGATCTTGATAGTAACATACCATATTTTGGGGGAATATTTGCAACTACTATATCCATGACCATACTCTTTGCTATGATTTGAGTTAATGTAATGCATAAGTCTTTGATCAGGTCTATACATTTAACCTTGCTGGAATCGAAAGAATGAAAATCTTTGTAGGTTCTAGTGACCTCGAGCCCCAATGTTTCCATCAAGGCTTTGGGCACCAGGTTGTGAGAGGCACCTGAATCCAGCATATCATTGTGTAATATTAGATCGTGGATGTTTAGGCTGATGTAAAAAGGGGCCACGACACCATTATTAGTTTGACCATCAACTTCAAGACCAAACAAGAGCTCTGGTCGGTCATCAACAATATTTACTGTGTCTGAGTGATTTATGGATCCAACATTCAAAGCCTTAGTACCTATCTCAGGTTCGATGCTTAAATCTTTCATCACCTGCGACCTGTAAGCATTCTTATTCATTATCTCAGAGAGGGGAATGGAAATTTTTAATTTAGCTAGTTCCCCTTCAAGGCTGAATGCAGTGGAAAATTTGCTTAAGGTCTGTACTTCTAGTTTATCTGTTGGAATTCTGTGGTTGGGTGCACTTGGTTGACTGATTGATGAAACTTTAGTCTGATTTTCTCTTTGTAGTATTTTTGGAGTTTTTTGTGAATGAGGTCCAACCTTGTTTCTCTCAGGGAATTTCTTGGCAGGGATTTCCAAGGATTTCTTGGTTTCAATAGTCTTCTTCAGAGAGTTCTCATTTGTCTTCTTGCTCCTCAAGCTATACTGCCTATGAACCTCCATTATAGCATTCTCAAAGGCCTGTTGTTATGTTTCCTCATCTTCCTCATTGACCCCTGTTTGTGAAAGGAGAACCATCTCATGTTCTTCCTGCTTGAGGAAAATGGATTCATGATCGTGATCATGATAACCCATGAGGTTTATATGAGTGTCATCAAAATCCTTGGTTACCTCCTTCCCATCATCAACATAATTCTCCTGGAGGGGTGGTCTGATCTGCTGATCAGGTCCCCTCTGCTCTCTTTGATCTCTAGGATCTCTTTGCCTGATCTGGGGTGGATTTCTTCTGAAGTCTGGGTTTCAAAATTAAGGAGCGGCTTGGTTCTCCCTAGGTGGGTTCCTGTCAGCTACAATGAGTCTCTCCATCATTTTCTCCATAGCTCTGGCTAGAGAATCTAGTTTGGTGTCTGATGAGGAAGTATAAGTCTCTTCTTTGATAGTGACTCTCCTTTTTGTTTTCTACCTGGCCCTTCTGGCCAAAAGATTTGCTTCTACACTGACGACACTTTTCTGTATATCTTCCAAAGTTGTAGCATTTCTCTCTCTTAGTTGATAAGACATATCTGTGTCAAATCCATCGGGGAAATTTATTAATGCCAAACCTTGTGGTGGTTTGATATCAGTTGGAATTGCATTGTATAGATTGTTGAAATGAGTGCAATAATCTTGCACTGTCTCTCCTTGGTTTCGTTTGATGTTTTCATATTCTGACAGGATCTAGAGAGGATTTTTCTTCACCTCCCACTTGTCAAGGAAAACTCGATGAAAAAAAACAATGTCAGTTATGGTAGCAATAGGTAAGGCCTTGAACCACTTTTTTACGTCTCTAGTCAAACTCTGTGCAAATAGTCTCATCTGTACATCAACTTCATCCACTTCCTATAAATCAAAATAATTGTTCATTTTGTCAACATGTTGCTGCGCATTTAGAGGACCAGTACTATCAAACTGAGAGAGTCTGGTTTGATAATCTTGAGGCATGTCATGTAAAGGGGCAACTAACACCAATGGAGCATATATTACTGCCATGATTGGTGGAGGGGGCTGAACCACAACCTGTGTGATAGGAGAGGTAGCAAATGAAACAGTAGAAGATGAAGGACTGGGAGGAATGGGGTGGCCTAGTTTAGGTTTAACAAAAACTGCTGCAATAGTTAAAACAAGAAGTTTGACTGGATGCTAGAGGTGGATTTTGTATAAGGATTGACCAAGATTCTCAACTAGGTCTTCAAATTTATCAGATTCGGGGGGAAAACATTGATCAACTTTAGCTCTGGGAGAGAGTATTTCAGGGGTCCTGGGCTGAAGGACGGTTTGATCTAAAACTGTTTAACTGACAAAACTGCCAGACTTTGTCCTAAAAAGGCTTTGTTGAAAAGATATATCAAACTTGAGATATTGAAGAGAAACTAACTTCTCTAGGAGAGAAGGGGACCTTAGAAGTGGATTGTGACTCCCAGAAACCTCTACAATGTTTTTCTTCCTCAGTAATTTTTTGGGATTATCTATTACTACAATAGGTTCTGGGTCTGGGTGAGATCTGGTAAAAAATCTTTTTGGAGCCAGAATTCTAATTTTTATTTTATTTTTCTTTATCAGAGAATATTAAACTAATTATATAAAAACTTTAACAACCTCTGAACATTATCTCTTTATATGTTTGGATTTTATGATTTGTTCATAAATAAGGTTTTCTTTGTCTAGGGAAAAGAAATCATAGGATTGAAAGATTGTCCAGTTCCCCATTATGGTCGTCACTATGTTAACACTCTGTAAATTCCCATAGGTTTTCGAGGGAAGAAGAAATTTACCAGAGGCAACTCTATCCAACCACTTCGAAACTGGGATCTATCCCTACCAGTTTCAGAGAGGGATCTCTCTGTAATATTTAACTTTGTTTTAGTTTTCAGATATTAGGCTAGTTAGATTAAATGAGATTGGGTTGTTTGTTTCTGTAAGTTGGCTAAAATAGGATTTATGCCTCCATGGGCTATGGGGTCTATTTTATAAAGATAGAGATTAGAGAACATAAATAAATATTCTTTTCATAGGGCAGGATAATGCAACTATTAGATTGTTTAGAAATAAAGTGATGGATAGCATAAAAGGCGAGATTATCAATTAAAATAAAGAAGCAATTAAGAATTTCTTTATTATAACATCAAAAGATAAACATTTAGATCTTTAAAATCTCAGAAACATAGTACACAAAGGTAAATTATGCAACTTTAACTCCCTTTAAATGATTAGATCAGAAAACAGGATGATAACTAAGAAATATGAACATTCAACGAAGAAAGAGAAAAACTTCACCAACAGTTAACACACAGGAATCCTGTGAAACATCTCTTTGTATCACTGGAAGATCTCTTGATAAAAATAACAGTTTTTCATCTTGCTAGGGCATAAAGATGAACCCTCAGTACTTTAAAGTTTGAAGTATTTATAATCAAAATTACAAACTACCTGTCATTAATGATCAAGACATGGCAGATTCTGAATCTAACTAACTAGCTAACAAGATACAAAAATTTAGGAATTGTCGATGATGTGTCGAATTCTTCATGTTGATTCTGGGGAAGGCCATTGGTGAGTCACCCACATGAATTTAACTGATCCATGTGATGACTCAACTTGCACATATCATCTCCTACTCGATCAAATTGCATAGCTCTTTCCATATTAGCTGACTGGGAATGATGACTTTGAGTAGTCTCTGATATATTTCATCCATTTCTGTGTACTTGGCAAAAGTCGGTTTGACGATGAAAATATACTTGATCTTGTATTGTATGCTGAGGTCTGGCTGTAAAGTTTCTAAGAATTCCTTTCCTGTTATACTACCCTGTATTCCTGAAAACTTGGAACTATCTTTGGCCACTATGGCCATCTTTTGTTTGTAATTGGGAAGAGTCATCAACTTGTCATTTAGGACCAGTAGACCATAAAGACCTTTCTTATACAAATCATCGATCTTGCTGAAGAACCTTTGAACTCCAATGTCCATGTTATGGACTTTCTCCTCCAACTGTAGCATCAGTCCTCTTTTGGTCAGTACTCTCTTGACTTCAAGGATTGTTTATGTCCTGTCTTTGATCTTTAGGTCTTCTAGTTCTTCTCTATTCTTTGAGTTTAGAAATGCAATGATTTCATTGGTTTCAGTGGGCATTTCTCCCAACTCTCCTTTTATTTTGTCAATATCCTGTCTGCTCCTTAGCACCAGTTCATTTTTCTCAAACATGATTTGCAGCATAGGCCATATTTCGCTTATGGACTTGGAGATATCCATCCAAATATTCTCCTTGGCTTCAGCAAGTGTCTTGCCTGTCACTATTTTCTTTTGTAGCTGCTACAATTCCTGCTTGATCTTTTCTGATGTTTGTTTATCCATGGTGTATCTTGTCTGGTAATAATACTTGAGATCCTAAAGGCTCTCAACCTCCTTTTTCAATCTGTTGATTTCCATTCATTGTAAGTTCATCTCCTCCATGGATTTTGTTAGCTCCGCATTTTTTTCCAAAGCTGTCAGTGGGGTGGCTGATGGAATTTCTATTGTGTTGGTCATTGCTACAGTTGTTTTGCTAACTCCTGTGAGGGGAAATGCACTCAGTGGAATCAATTCCATAGGTGTTACCTATTCCTTCTCCATTACCAATCTCTCTATCTATGCTTCCATCTCTCTTAACTATGCATCCTACTCCATGATCAACTTGAGCATTTCATCCTTTTCACCTTCTGTCTCAGCTATCTCCTTTGCCTGTGCTTATTCTGTAGGTGGCAGTTTTAGTCGTTTCCTCATAGATTCTATGTCAGCATTATTTTTCTTGAGAATCTCCTCAACTACTTTCATATTAGAGGGATCATACCCAATCTTGAGCACCAATTCTTATAAGGATTTAATTTTGTTGTCCTTTGCAAAAGATGATATCTTCTCCAATTTTAACTGAGTCTGAACATTGTTCAGAGAAACCTATAACTTAGCAGCGGAAGTAGAAGCATTTTCCAATGTAGAGAAAACCATTTCTCCCGTCTGTCTGTGTAGATCCATCTAATCAGCTGGGTGTACATATCTGGTGTTGAACTCAAAAGTTACCCTTTTCTAATCAGTTATTGCTTTTGGATTGAGCACTTGTGCTTGCAAAAAGGCAATGTGCATTCTGCCTTTCTTTATATCAAAAGATGATAATAGTCTGTACTGTGTCGTGGACGTTTTCTTCCAAAATTGAGCATAGGTGTTGCTGGTTAGAATCTGATTCTTCTTCTTGATCATATCGTATTTCTAAAAAATACTCAATTTTGCACCTCCTTTATTCGGCTAGTCGACTAGTGAAGTGTCAGTCTTATTCTTGGATGAAGAGGTAGACATGATCTGTTGGTTTCTTGAGATAAGAGGTGAATGATCACCTTTCGCAATTGTAGTGGATCGGGTTTCCTTTTCACCAGTCGTGTCAGTTGTATGACTGACTTTTGGCATTTTGGTGTGTACCTAGAAATCCTCAGTTGAGACTTCTGTGACTGAAGGGGAAGTGTCCTTTCTGAGTATTTTATCCTTTGGTACCTGTGGTGTGGTTGTTTGCGAGATAATAACTAAAGGAGACTATTGTTCTACCTCTTCTAGAGTGTTCACCTCCCACTCCGTTTGATTCACAAACTTCTCTATCTCGGGCTTAGGTGTATGAACATACAGGATATTTTTATTCTTCACTCTCATCTCTAAGATGATCCCATATGGATATTAGTGCCATAGGAAACTTGTTTCAAACTTCATTTCCCTCAAAATTTTATCTGCGTCTTCCCCGACAGCTTGACTATTGCAAATAAAAGATCTTATCTGCCCCTTAATCCTCAGTTGTTGTTTCTTCTTCAGAGAGACGAAGTGTATATCATCAAAATTTATCATTTGTCGTATATATTTTAGGGCAAATATCCTCACATGCGAATACTTGGGAAAATTGTATGGAGCTAATTCACACCTGTATACTTTGATTTCTGTGTGATTTTGATACAGGAAATAATCTCCCATTTTTGCGAGGTCCGAGAGGTGTAAGATTCTATGGATCTCTTCATTTATCCTTGGCTATGGTCTCCACTGAGCATGCTCACCACTAGATGGTAAAACTGCTCGATGACCTGTTTGAAGTTGAACTTTGTGGAGTTCCTTCTGAGCAACGAAGTCCAAGACATTACTGCCTGTGGTTTATCGTCCTTGTCTATTTTCTGCATCAGGAAGGAGAACCTTTCTTCTTGAAAGAAGGTGACCATGTAAGCCAATGTTGGCCCTTGACTAATTTTTGAGGAACACTTGGTCATATTTGACCATTTTTGTGACTTTGACAGCTTGTCAAAGAGAGAGCGCAAGGTGAAGCAGATATTGTGGAAGCTAGACCCCCTTTTTGGGTCCTTTTTGGGTTTTGGGGGATAATGTAATGGGACTGGGATGTCGGCCCATGGGTTTATCCATGTTTAGGCCCCTTTTTGTAATGTATAAGTAGAAGTCTAGGCTATGTAAGAAGGGACCTTTTTGAAGACACTTGAGAAGTGGCTTAGTGCTAAGAGTTGATCTGTGTGATATACTTGCAGAGCTGAGTG